>JABXWE010103451.1:0-57116 GCA_014611495.1 Limonius californicus | reverse complement strand
GGTAGAGCCACATACTTTTCTACTCTAGATCTCGCTTCTGGCTTCCATCAGATCGAGATAGAAAAAGAAGACCGCGAAAAAACAGCCTTTTCGACCGAAGAAGGTCATTTTCAATTTCGAAGGATGCCCTTTGGCCTTAAGAATGCCCCTGCCTCATTCCAACGAGCAATCAATAATGCCCTAACCGGATTAACTCCCCAACAATGCCTTGTATACCTTGATGATATAATCATCTATTCCAAATCCCTAGATGAACATATAAATCGATTAAAAAATGTATTTATTAGATGCCAACAAAGTAATATCAAAATTCAACTAGACAAATCTGAATTCCTACATAAATCTGTTAAATACCTTGGACATATAATTACTACAGACGGCATAAAGCCCGACCCATCCAAAATTTCAGCCATTAAAAATTTTCCAGCACCCAAGACAAGAACCGAAATAAAATCATTTTTAGGACTATTGGGCTATTATAGAAAATTTGTCAAAGACTTTGCTAAGATAACAAAATTTTTAACGGTTTGCTTAAAAAAGGAAAACAAAATCATACACACCCCAGAATTTTTACAAAATTTCGAGCATTGCAAACAAATTCTTACAAATGAACCCCTACTTCAATACCCCAACTTTGATAAACCTTTTGAATTAACGACTGATGCATCCAAATATGCATTAGGAGCCGTATTGTCGCAAGAAGGTAAACCAGTTTGCTACGCTTCTAGAACTCTGAACGACACAGAACAAAGATACGCAACCATAGAAAGAGAACTTTTGGCAGTTGTTTGGGCAACCAAGCAATTTCGACCCTATCTATGCGGTGTTAAATTTACACTATACACCGACCATCGACCTCTTATTTGGCTTCAAAATTTAAAAGAGCCCAACTCAAAATTATCACGATGGGCCGTAAAACTGAGCGAGTTCAGTTTTGACGTAAATTATTTACCCGGAAAACTTAATAAAGTTGCCGATGCATTGTCACGAATCCAAATTCATCCCATGACAATTGAAACACCTGACGGGCTCAATACTCCAGAACCCCCTAATAATAATGACAGTGTAATGGCGAGTAGATCAAGTACACCCGATATTAATGAAATATTTAACACACCCGCTTTTACCTTCCCAGTAACACCGGAACCCCGTTGTAAAATAATATCGAATCAACTAGTAAAACCACCTGACAAATCACCTGACGAAGACAATAACGACAATGATTCCCTTGCTGACACCATACATACCCAACAGTCTTCCACCCCTGCGATTGACATAACTAACAGACCCTTACAACACTTCAAAAATCAAATTGAATTTCATAATGTACATGTACCCAAAAATATACGAATAACTAAATATGACGGAATTACACACTATTCTGTATTTGTCAGTAATATTAATAAAATAGAAACATTTACAAAATTATTGATGGAACATTGTGAACCAAAAATAGAATATCATTGCTACTTTCCCGATGATGAACTTTACCTAGCTTTTTCAAATTTTATTCGAGATATAACCAACGATAATACACCTAAATTTCATCGCTGCATGACACAAGTAACCTATATTATAAATCCTGAAGAACGCCAAATTCAAATCCAAAATTACCATTTGGGAAAAACCAATCATCGTGGCATAACAGAAACCACGGAACACATTAAACGTAAATATTATTGGAAATCCATTAACAAAGATATTACAAATTATATTAACAATTGTCAAACATGTAAAATGCAAAAATATAATAGAAAACCGTTCAAACAACCCCTACAACTTACACCTACTCATAATCGACCATTCCATACCATACATCTCGATATATTTAAAATAAGTAACAGAAGTTATTTAACCATAATTGACTCTTTTTCAAAATTTGCCCAGGCGTATTTCATTGAATCATTAAATTTAACAGACGTTATTGATCAACTGTTTAAATATATTTGCACATTTACTACCCCTAACGTAATCGTTGCCGATGGAGCATTCAACAAAAACATTTTCAAAGACTTTATAGCAATACACAAAATTCAGTTACATATCACAACCCCCCACCACCATCAATCGAATTCTCCCATAGAACGCCTCCATTCAACAATCCTCGAACATTATAGATTATTGACAGACATACCGGAACATCAAAAAATACAGTATTGCATCTTAGCATACAATCACACAATACATTCTAACCTCCACTTGACACCATTTGAGATAGTTTTTGGACACACCGAAAGTAAAAACCCCTTTGACATTGACTATAATAAGACTTACTATCACGACTATTTATCAGAACATAAAGCGAAAATGAAAAACCTATATGAAGCTCTACAGGACAGACAAACGGAGACTAAAGAAAAACGCAACGAAAAATTGAACTTGAACCGCAAAAATAAAACTTTTCAATTACAAGAGAAAGTATTTATTAAAACTAATTTTAGAAACAAAAAAGAACCAAAATTTACAGGCCCTTTTATTATATCCCAAATTTTCGATCATGATATTTACGAGTTAACCCCTATTAACCAAGGACCCAAAATTAAAAGACATATTGACGAACTATTACAATTCTCAGAACAACCGCCCTTGCAGTCTTCATCTGCTATCGTATCACCACCTCCTACACAGATGTGACAGTGACAAACATTCTCAGACAACATAGAAAGAATTTCAGAAAATCAGAAAACCCTTAATAAAAATCTCAATAAATTTATTTTAGACACGAATATAAGAATTAATGACATTTTAGGTACTTTGACAACCAACACGTTATTAGAACAATCGATACAATCTCTCCAATTATTCATCAATAGTTGGTCCAATCTCGAAACGTCTCTTACATTTTCCCGGAATCAGCAATTGCATATTTCCCTTATAGATAATAATGACCTCTTAAACGCCCTTACCAATATATCAAAAAGTTTAACCGAATTACAGTTATACAGCCCAAAATCTTTATCTTTACCTTATCCTGTTAACTTACAAACATTACATCTTTATGAATCTATCATTAAATTGAAAATTTATCAAAAAGCCGAAATCTTAACTTTCGTTTATGAAATACCATTAATAAACCCTTCCACAGACTATCGATACATCCAATTAATACCTTTTCCCGCTCATTCCGAAAACGAATATTTTCAAATGACAATACCCCCCTACCGAAATATCCTATTTAGTACTGCATCAAGTATCCCCGTAAATTCCCAACATTGCCGACGTCTCTCTAATCACTACTTTTGCCGACAACCTTACTATTTTTCAATACCCAACGAAAAATTGTGCGAAACACAATTATTAGCTTTCACTGTAAATCAAACCTGCGAACCTTACCTTTTCTATTTAAATAGCTATAAAATTTCACAAATTAATAAATAGACATGGATCTTAAGTTCTCCCAACAAAATAATTATCGATTCGAAATGTCCAAACTATAAAAATAAGAAAATAATAATAGGCTCTTCTTTAATTCAAATAACCAATGATTGTTCTGTCATTGTAGACCAAAAAGATATTCTCTCCTCCTACGATTCTTTTGTCAGTGAAGAAATCGATCCCATATCAATCAATAAACTTCAGTTTCCTCCCAATACACCTACCCAAAATTCCAAAATATCAAAAATCGATTTAACTCCTATTAACATACATACGTTACAAGAAAATCAAATCAAATTACAGAAGCAAAGGGAAATATTAGAAAAAATATAAATTCTCCGATAAGCATGCATTTGTCGCTAATATCTATTGTATTAATTATCCTTTTTATATTAATTGTTATTATAATTTATAACAACTATATACCTTTACAAATGTAAACGTGACTCCTTTATTCAAAAGATACAGAAATTATTAAATTCAAATCAAATTCAAGAAAAAGATAACCCTTTGGTACAAATTCATTCTTAGGAAAAATTTTGGCTTCACCAATATTTTTCACTCTTAGGATGGAGGAGTTATGTATTTAGAATTCCCTGAATGGGTAATAGATAAAGTATATTATATTACGCTTCGTTTGAGCGTCATAGGAGTTGTAATTAAGATTAGTTTTAAGTTAAGTTCTCAGTTCTGTTCTGAGATCCTCCTCATAAACATAGCTCCGACATAATTGTACTTTTTAAAATAAATCTTGTTTTTAAAAAGCCTTTTTGTCGTTAACAAAATAAAACTCACGGTTGTTACATGTCTTAAAATATACTGATGTCTCTTCAATTATGGACAGTTCTGTATATTAGTCTCTAATTTATGGATTTTGGTGTCTAGAGTAGATTATTGGTGGAACACTATTGTCGAGTTCGTTCATTCGTTAACATAAAAAAATATTACATAATAAAATCAAGTTTTCTACATTTGGCTTCAAATTTTGCAATTATTTTATCAATATTGACATTGATATCTTTAGGAATATGTAATAAGGCCAAGCCTCTTAGTTGTGCTTGAGACATTTGATCTTAACCGAGAGTTTAACCTTTTCAAAGCAGATCAACTTCTTTCTATCGAAGCAATGGTAACAGGCAGAGTGCGTAGTATTTTAAAATATTCATGATGGATATACAGGATGTCAATTTGAAAACGTGCAATGCAATTCCATCTCTGGAAGTGAAATAAGTATTGAACTTTTCTAGAAAACGTTTCTACAGCATGGAGGTGGAATCGTCAACCATTTAGGCTGGAGATACCCCAACTAAAAAATTCCAATGGTGACACCCACTTTGTGATACCTCATTGAAAAGCTGTTACAAATTGCTATTCAGTAGTATAGTTCTTACGATGAGCATTTTATAGTTTCGGATTAGCGTCTTATTTGCGTACCACAAACTGAACGCATTTCTGTCTTTGTTAGTTGCTCGCGAATTCATATTTCCGGCAATGACGTATGTCGTAGTGACATCTGCCAACGAAACAACACCAACACTGTACGTGTCGACCGACACGTTTAGTAGAAAGAAACAGAGATACTTGAAGAATGTCGCGCATACATCCAAACGTCACTACTTAAATCTGTTTCCAGCAGTATTCAAAATGTTTTGGAGGTTTATATGACAATATTTTATTTTCTGAAGTTACCTAAGAGTTTTTATTTACAATGTTGTTTATTGCTCAAATTTATTTTATTCAATTTGGGAACCTTTGTTTATCCTGGAAAATAGTTCTGTAGATATCCCGGTTTGTTTTGGTTTGTGGAAATTGGTATTAAGAGGTTGAAGATAAGTTAATAGCATTTTTGTTATAGAGCCATTAGAAGGTAATTACAGTTACTGCAATGTATTCTTGAAAATGGTAAATGGTAAAAGAGGCGTAAGCAGTATGTTTAAAATATACAATGACTTTTTTCAACGTACATTCTCTACACTACAGCTCTAACTGTTATTCTTAATGTTTCGGGCATATCTTTGGTTTTTAACTTTTTTCTGGAGCAGTACACTTTTTTTTATTAATGTTGGCTTTCCTTTGCTGCAGGATTTTCCGTATGGTGGGTAAACTTATTTTTAATGCATATGCAACTCGTTCCCGAACCGCTACAACGTATATAATAAATTTCAGCAATAAGCAACAAGGTAACTTTGAAAAATAAAATATTGACATATAAACCTCCAAAGTATTTTAAATACTGCTGGAAACAGATTTAAGTAGTGACCTTTGGATGCAAAAGCATAACATTCTTCAAGTATCTCTGTTTCTTTCTACTAAACGTGTCAGTCGACAAAACACTTCACACGTACAGTGTTGGTGTTGTTTCGTTCGCAGATGTCACTACGACATACGTCTTTATCGGAAATATGAATCTGCGAGCAACTAACAAAGGCAGAAATGCGTTCAGTTTATGCTATGCAAATAAAACACTAATCCGAAACTGAAAAATGCTCATCGTAGGAACTATAGCAAACATTTTTTTCCCCACTCATTACGAAAAAATTGAAAAATAAGGCTCAGAAGATTCTAAACCAATTAATGTAATTCAAATTTCAAAATTATAATATAAATGTTCAAACTGATTTCCATTATTATCAAGGCAGTAAAATACACTCTCAAATTCTCTCTGATCATTTTTAAGGGTTTCTTGCGGAATAGTCCGGAACTCCTGCATTAATCGTTGTCGCTGGGGTGCGATAGACTGAAGCTGAATTTTGTATTCAACAGACTTTAAGTGGCTCCAGAAAAAGAAGTCCAATGGGGTCAAAATCTGGAGATTCTGGGGGCTATTCTATTTTTCTGAAACGAGTCGTAAAAAAAGGTTTGCTGCTCTTGAGTAGCATTTTGTAAGAGCTTTCCAATGAGGTATCACAAAGTGAGTGTTATCATTCGGCCAAGCACGCAAATAAAACATTAATCGGCATTTCGCCATGATAGCAAATGGGGAAGGTTACCTTATGAGTCATGATGATTCCCCTCCATATTGTAGACAGGTTTTTTGAAAAAGTTCAATACCTATTTTACATTCAGAGTTAGAACGTATTGTAGTAGTAGTATATGTTCCTTTATCCGTATTTTTTCTGAGATTTCTTGGTATTTTGGTATTTAAAATTTAAGCATTATGTTGGTTATGGTCATTATTTTCACAAACTTTATTTAAATAGACTTTTTTCCATTCTATTCATTCATACTAGCCTCCCCCCCCCCCCCGAAACCACTTCCGCATTACTGTAGGGGGTGCTGGCGTCTCTTACATACTAACCATTCATGCAACATGCACCCTAAACTTAACTAAGTGGAATACGGTCGCCTCAACCTGGATTCGAACACGCAGCCGACTGGCCGCATTTCTCTATGACCTCGACTGACAGCGCGTTATCGCACTGCTCCTCTTACTTAAATAGACTACCTTGGGTTTTCTAGACTCATTTAAAACTTTGCTGGACTTTTTAATAAACCTTTGATAATATCGCATTTGAGGCGGCCGTTGGCTAGAGGTTAGCGCGTTATAATTCTAAGCTGAAGGTCCTGGGTTCAATTCCCAGTACCGGAACATCGGATTGTTGTTGGCCGTTCTCCCTCGCAAGGCAATGGCAAACCCGCGAAGTATTCTGTCTAGTAAATCTTCTCTGGAGTAGAAGTGTTTACATTTTCCGTGGTTCGGAGCGCACGTTAAGCTGTAGGCTCTCTATGGCTGTGTCACTGTAAAAGCGCAACGCAGACATAGGAGAGAAGATCGCTACATCTCCTAAGAGATAAAGTACTCCAAGAAGAAGTATATCGCAAGTAAATCAAACAAATCGGTTGTATCTGCGTGAAATCTCTGAATTAAATCATCAATAATATTGTATAATAAAGGTTATAAACATTTATACGCTAATAATCATCTGGCATACCTTTCGTCTATTTTAAGTGACCTTTAGCCGTAAGATTCGATTCTAATTCATTAGACACCATTTGATATTTTATATATACGTACAGGGTGAGTCGAGGAAGGAAAATGCCAAACTCTGGAAGCATAAATAGGATTTTCTTCTGTTTTCGAATTATAACGTCTTAAAATTTTAAACTATGATAAATTTTTGCGACAGCGCTTGTTGCTCCCCCGAGTTCACCTTGATGTTCCTTTATGCAAGCAGCAGCATTTATAAACAACGAATTAGTTATTAGTGGATATCGATTGCCACACAAACAAAAATCTAACGGTATGCGGTCTGAAGACCTTGGTGGTCAACTAATCAGACCTCTACGACTAATTCATTGTCCTGGAGAAAAAGTTCCATTCAAATACTGCGTGACATGATGGGGAAAATGTGGAGGAGCTCCGTCTTGCTAATAGTATAATGCATTTCTTATGTTTAAAGAAACATCTACTAATCTTTCGCAAGAATTCCAAGAACTGTGAAAGGGCCAATTAAATGATTACGGACAATATTACACCACGCATTAAATGAAAAATGATGCTGAAAATGTCTTCTACTATTTCATATTTCATAAGAGTATAGTATTGACGCTGTCACTGGTAAATGTAGCTTCATCGGTAAAATGTATACGTGGAACCAAGTTGAGATTAGCATTTGCAGGTGCTGTACATGTTGTATGTGGTATGGATGTAAGTCTTGTTCAAGAAATGCGCGAATACCTCTTTTCAAGTAGAACTGCAATTCTGCATGAGTTAGTAGAACAGCTCTGTTCCACTAAATCGAAAATGTTTTCTAGTTCATCATACAACTGTTGTATTCTTTAGTCATATACTAAGGTGCAAAATAACACTTTCGGAGTTTAGCATATTCTTCTCGACTCTCCCTGTATATACAGGGTGTTCCTTAATGACGTGCTAATATTTCAGGGTGTGATTCCACAGGTCATTTTAAGAAGAAAAGTTCATATGAACATATGTCCGCAACGGCTTAAATTTTCTGCTACACGGTGTTGATATAATTTTTTTTAAGCGTTATTTTTTATTATTTCCGAAACTACTTTAGATATTATTTTTAATTTTGGTATGTGTTAATAGGATATAAAACCACATATTTTAGTTAGAAAAGTTATTCTATTGCTCCACCAGTGGCGTCCCTGCAAACATGTCCCCTGATATTTTTTACAAAAAAAGTGGTACGCCAATGATATTTTTTCATGTGGATATTTTTTCTGATTAGCCTGGTCAATTCTACATGAAAACGGTCTTTTGCATTTTTCTCGTCAGACGCACGATTCTTGATTAAAATAATTAAACTAAAATTGCTTCATTTAGCAGTATTGGCGAAAAATTTTTGACACATACATCTAGTTATCTTGGAATAATGACGTTCTTACAAACATCATTTTCAAAACAATACTTGTTGACATAAAGTAACTATTGAGATCGGGGGATCTTGCTGGCCATTGTTGAGGTCCTCCACGACCTATCCAACGATTAGGATAAACTGCATGTAAATGGTCGCGAACAATTGCACTGAAATGAGCAGGAGCTCCATCATGCATGTACCACATTTGATTCCTTAGCGCAATTGGTACATCTTCAAGTAACACAGGTAGTTCTTCTTGGAGGAAATGCAGGTAAGACTGTCCATTAAGGCGTTCTGGCAGAAAAAATGGGCCTATAAGATTATCACCAATAATTCCTGCCCATACATTAACCGAAAATTGCTCTTGGAAATGGGTTTCGGTTGCGGCATGGGGGTTTTCGTCCGCCCATACATGATTATTGTGGAAATTTTGAATAGCATTCCTAGAAAAATTTGCTTCGTCTGTGAAAATAATTTGTGACTCAAATTGCGGATTTAGTGTAACATTCTGAAGGTACCACCGACAAAAGTTCACACCCTGTGGAAAATCCCTGGGAAGTAATGCCTGTACTCTTAGAGTATGGTATGGATATAATAAAAAATCAACCAAAACTCGCCACACAATTTGATGACAAATATTCAGAGCTCTAGCGATCTTCCTCGTACTCGTCTCAGGATGTTCGTCGATTTCCTGCAGCACTGCTTGCTCAATTTCGGGTGATCTGACAGTTCGAGGTCTACCTTCCGAATTACCTTTATGGAAACAACCAGTTTCACTAAGACGGCGATGAATATTCGAAAAGGTTCGGCTATCTGACAAGGCACGATCAGGATTTCTTTCCTGATAAATACGTCTGGCTTCTGTTGCATTACCGTCTGCGAGACCATACACGTAATGTATTACCGCCATTTCTGCATTCGTATAATTCACCATGTTTTCTGAGATATTCGAATAAAAACGGCGGAAAAATAAAATAAATACAATGAAACATTAACAATCTTGGAAATAATATGATGAGGTCGTTTTTTAAACAAAACATTACTTTATGTCAACAAGTATTGTTTTGAAAATGATGTTTGTAAGAACGTCATTATTCCAAGATAACTAGTTGTATGTGTTCAAAAATTTTTCGCCAATACTGCTAAATGAAGCAATTTTAGTTTAATTATTTTAATCAAGAATGGTGCGTCTGACGAGAAAAATTCAAGAGACCGTTTTCATGTAGAATTGGCCAGACTAATCAGAAAAAATATCCACATGAAAAAATATCATTGGCGTACCACTTTTTTTGTAAAAAATATCAGGGGACATGTTTGCAGGGACGCCACTGGTGGAGCAATAGAATAACTTTTCTAACTAAAATATGTGGTTTTATATCCTATTAACACATACCAAAATTGAAAATAATATCTAAAGTAGTTTCGGAAATAATAAAAAATAACGCTTAAAAAAAAATTTTATCAACACCGTGTAGCAAAAAATTTAAGCCGTTGCGGACATATGTTCATATGAACTTTTCTTCTTAAAATGACCTGAGGAATCACACCCTGAAATATTAGCACGTCATTAAGGAACACCCTGTATATATATATATATATATATATATATATACACACATACATACACGGAGTTTCTAAATTATTATTTCTTGTATGCATTACCTTTAAATGGGCTGTACGAAGTAGCGCCGTTAGTGAATGTATTGGTACAAAGTTTCGATTTGTAAATCTTGTGAGTTTTCTAAATAACTGGACATAACAGAGCATAACTATTTCAGAAAAAACCATAATTCTAATAAACTTCCAAATTGATCACCTCCAGCATAATCAAATTTGGTAAGAATTTCTTATGTGGAGCAAACTGCACGTCCTTGTAAAATGGTACTCAATTAAAGTTAAGCCTAGTTGCGTTGCGAAAAGGCGACCCACATAACGCATGAACACAAAAAATTTACTCCGGTTTGGCTAAGGAAATACAAATCAATGGTTTTTAAAGCAGCTCGAACTGCGTGTAAATGTCTAATTAAAATGTCAAAGTTTATTTAATTTTATTTACAACACACTGAAGTTACAAAACGTTATAAAAGCCATTACGAAAGCATAAGCAGGTCTCTCCTTTTCATATTTTCAAAAATGTCTGTAACTTTACACTCTTTGTTGCCTTACATAATTCTAAAATTCTTGCATTTACATGT
This sequence comes from Limonius californicus, assembly GCA_014611495.1. Lineage (NCBI taxonomy): Eukaryota > Metazoa > Arthropoda > Insecta > Coleoptera > Elateridae > Limonius > Limonius californicus. The sequence continues at coordinate 46,222 of JABXWE010103451.1, read as the reverse complement.
ACCGTTACATGAGGTACTGGTGTTTTAAAAATATGGCAAGAAGAAATAATCTTGTGATGAAAGATCACACACACACACATGATTAGGTGGACCAGAGATTCTCACTAGTAAGTCTGTCAGTTTAAATTCTGCCAAACAATCTAGATTTATTTGAGATGTAGGTGGTGGCGCTCCATCCTGCTGAAAGTAGCCTTCTGGTATCTCTAACCACTGTGTGTAAACTATGCAGAAAAAAGTGAATTTATTAATATTGAAAATAAAATGTTAACTTTCTTAGGTTGTACTGAAAATTAGGTAGAATTTCCAGAATTTTAATGTGGATACTTGGGATGGCGAACAATCCTTCTCATTTAATAGATTCTCTGTCTCTTGACACTACCAAATTTCCATTCATGGGACGTTGATCTGTGATACTCTGTATAGATATAGTTCTGTACGTTTGTCATCTTCCAATACTATGTATATTTTTTTAGTATATAAAAAGAAACACGTCCATGGAAATCAGTTGACTTTGACCATATCATCTTGCAGCCGTCGAAGCATTTGTAAAACATTCGCCAAAGATTAATGCATTCGAATACCTACTGTTGAAACTTTGAATTGAAAAAGCGTTATTTAAGCCAGTAATCTGTCAACCATATCAAACAGGCATCTCTGATTCATAATACCTTCAACAAAATTTAGATGTCACACTATCTTGTAATACGTATTTTGGGTTGCCTATTTGCGAATGGTATGCTCTTACTCTTTAAAACACTCTGTATTTTCGTATCACTTTCGTTTGGGAAAATGCAACACCTAACATTAATGAAATCATAGATTAATCCATTAATCGGATAATCGTTAATTAAAAAAATTATTGTAAGTTCGAACACATATGATATTTTAAAAATTACACATTTTACCAAAAACGTTTCGCACCCCATTTTGAGACCGCTCGTTATTTCCAAAACAAAAGGGATAGATTTAGATTTCCATAGTTACACTACAATTAATATCTTTGCATACATTCTCCGCGGGTCACGCTAAGCTATCGGTCCCGGTTGCCATACCAACATTCTTAGTAATTGTTATTTCCGCTGGAAAAAAAATCTTCACAAAGATTAAACTAATCCGCTACCCTGGCAAAGACTACAAGAGGAATAACCCGCTGTAATTCAAGTCAATAGTTCTTGTACTAAAATGGAGAACAGTTTTATTAATACATTAACTGTTTGGAAACGAATGTTGCTGTTTTACAGTAAGAGTAAGGTCTGTGGAAAAAATTGTATCAAAGAAAGGCTTGTTCAACTGAAATCCATCTTTGATCAACTTAACCGTTAAATCAAATGCAATAATTCAAATGACGTTTGTGCGGTCCTCCAAGTTTTATGCGCTGAGGGTGCGCAGCCATTGCAGATTCATACGCGAATGCAAGCAGTGTATGGAAATGCATGTATTGAGTACCCAACTGTGAAGGAATGGTGCCGAAAATTTAAGAATGGAAAAGAGGGGACTATGGGTGAGCCACGACCAGGTGCACGGTATACTGCATTAACAGAAAACAATGTGGCATGTGTTATTATTATTAGAGAAAATCATCGAATTTCAATTAGAGAAATTTCAGAAATTGCTGGTTCGAGTGTAGAATCTGTCCATAGTATTGTTCGTAATCTGGGTTACAGCAAAGTTTGTTTGCAATGGATTCCTCATCTCTTGTCTAATGAAAATGCTTGCGAACGGGCTTATCTCTGCAACACCTCACAGACTGTAGGCAAAATTGTGATAATTTTCTTCTATCAATAGTTGCTGGTAACGAAACTTGGTGCCATTACTACGAGCCATCCAGTAAGTCATCGTCGATACAGTGGAAACATTCAAGTTCACCACCATCCAAGAAGTTGAAAGCACAACCTTCTGCAGGCAAGGTGATGTTAACGTTTTTTTTCGACCATGAAGGACCCTTGTTGATAGAGTTTAAGGAACATGGAGTAAATGTCAATGCAAATCTGTACAGAGAAACTTTGAACAAGCTTCATCAAGCAATAAGACAGAAATGTCCAGGAAAACCTACGCGTGGGGTCATTTTGCTGCACGACAGCCAGGCCTCATGTTGCTAATGTGGTAAAAGAAAATCTTCAACTAAAGAAATGGAGGGTTTTAGAGCATCCACCCTATAGTTCGGATCTATCGCCTTGCGACTTCCGTATTTTTGGACCGCTGAAAAAGGCGTTAAAAGGTCGGCATTTTGAGTCTGACGTAGAAGTGCAGATAGCTGTGGAAGACTTCTTCAATCAGCAGCCACAAGAATTCTATGAGCAGAGTATACGTCGGTTAGTAAAACAATGGGATAGGTGCCTTAACTGTGACGGTAATTATTTGTAATTAAATTGTTGAGTACATTTTTTATAAAGCAAAGATGGGTTTCAATTGAACATTCCTCTTATTTCATTACAGTATTATCCAACACATGGAATGTAAAATGATGACTGTAGAAACAATGAATCAGCGGAAAAGGTGTGATAAAATAACCCAGAGTGAGTGAAGGTTAAAAGATAGAGTAAATAGTAATAGTTCAATATTTATTGTCATGAATTACTGAAGGAATAGGGTCAGGGAAATGAAAGTATATTTATTGCTTTATTTAACCACTTTGGGTAGATGTGGGAGTGCTATATGCAGTTCCATACCTACTCAAAAATACAGTACCATAAAACATGGTCAACAAAATAAATTAAAGTGTGCTTTATGTAAACATTAAATTAAAAAAAAAACGAGGGAAAAACCATGTCATATATTTCATAGACACAGGGTGTTGAACTCACGGTTTTGAATCATTAATTAATGTGCCAAGAGAGATTTATATAGATATGGTAAACAATGAGCAAAACTGTTCGCTGGGACTTTTCCGTACTTTAAACTGTTTTTGAATATTTCAGAAAGTGGTATTAAACATTATGAGATGTACAGTTATACGGTACTGTTACTCTAAATAAGGCTTTTACTGTCTATTTGTAAGCCGCAATTATTTACGCACCCTGTACTATCCAAATATTTAAATTCCATTTGCAAGTATAACACAAAAGAGATTGCTAACAGTGTTTGATACATAATTCGGCGTTGTTGATAAACAATATTTACATTTTTGAGCAAATTTGCTAGAGTGACTACTAGTACTAATTTTGCATCGCTTACTCAAAAATTAGCTCATCTAGGAAACTGTGACTAAAGCACTTGCAATGTAATTGATACTATAGCAACACTTAACAGAAAGTAAATATGATCTATTTTTACACTATAATATAAAGGATTCAAAAATCTCAATTGCTGTAATACATTTGTGTATGTTGGGTTGCGGCAACCACTTATAAGAAAGTCAACTTCGTTGGCCCGACTCTTAAATATGAACGAAATTTTGTATTATTTTGAAAAATATTTTTACGTAATGATTAAGAAATACACCAGGTGGGTCATCGTTTTTTTATATAACTGACTTAGGATATTACGCAACAAACACAATGAAAATCAAGTTTTAGAACATTTATTCCACAATTTTGTCTTCCTATGTGCTATAAAGCAGGTGCCGACGATTTACAGTCCGTGAAGATATTTCATTTAGTCGGTGTGTGAATTAAGACGCAAGGAAATAATGCTATTAGTGTTAATTCGGTACGGTTTATAACCACATGGAATTTCGATATACCTATATAAAGCAAAAAGCCGACCCTGTTGCAAGCTTAGGGCGTTATTGGGGTGGCAAAAGCTGCTCGGGAATCGTGCAAAACGGTTTAAAGCTTCACACTGCAAGGCTTATTAAGGGGGGTAGATTAACCTCAATTTTCTCATCGTAGAATTGCTGCTAAAACTGCTATTCCCGATGAGATATTAACTTAAAGCAGAGCTATTTGTGCTAAATATTTAAAATAACATAACTTATGATTAAATTTTATATTCACTTATAATTTGTAGTATTTGCACGTATGTTATTCATCTTTTCTAGAGTTTTAAATATACGAGGAGTATTCAGATTTTTCAGGAATATTTAAATTAAAATCACATCTGAAGACAATTCCAAAAATTAAATTAATTAAAGATTTACTCTTGTGAACTATCCATGGCAATTAATTCGCTATAATATTATTTTGACAGTTACAGTTACGAAAGTCCGATAGTTCTGCCATTGTCGCGTGGAGCAGCCAGAATAATCAAATTTCTTACGAATATACAGTGCTTCCCGAAAGTAACGGATAAATTCTATAAAATCGTTGAGAAAAATATTTCAAAAAATGCTCGGACACGTCGATTTTTATTTTTAAATTATCATTTAGAGATGTAATTTTCAACCCCCCACCCCTCATTCCTTAACCGCTAGCAACTCAAACTTTAAAGATTCAAACAGCAAAGTACCCCTTCTTTAGCATTCTTTATGCTAAATACAATAAAAGAAAGTTTCTCAAAATCGGTTGATAAATAACGGAGATATTTACCACAATGTATTCAAATGAAAGTGCCAATATTCGAGCAGGCGCTGATACGGCTCTAGCAGTGACTGATAAAAGCAATTGACATTTATTGTTATCAGTACGTTTTAATGTTTTAAGTGTTTATGTTCTATTTTTAAGTTTGGACGAAAAATATATTTTTTAAATTTTTTTGAAAAAAAATTTTTATTTTGAAAAAAAAATTTTCTTAATTTCTCAAAACCCATCGCAATGTTTACAGGACGTACTGAGACATAGACTACAATTATTTTTACCACTCATCGCTAGAGCCGTATCAACGCCTGCTCGAATATTGCCACTTTCATTTGAATACATTTTGGCAAATATCTCCCTTATTTTTCAACCGATTTTGAAAAACTTTTTTTATTGTATTCAACATAAAGAAAGCTATCAGTTGAGGTATCAGAAGGGGTACTTTGCCATTTGAATTTTTAAAGTTGGAGTTGCTAGCGCTTAGGGCATTTTTTTGAAATATTTTTCTCAACGGTTTTATTGAATTTATCCGTTACTTTCGGGAAGCACTGTAATGCAAATTTGATTAAAATTCTTAAAAGACTGCGAGAACGATCAATGTTTTTCTAAAAGTCGGGTGTTTTAGTAGTCGAGATCTTTTAGAGACGGGAAAACTCGTGTGGAAACTGAGCGTCATGTACAATGAGCTGCACATTCGGCAAATCGTGACTATTAGGAAATAGTTCATGCCCTTAGTCAACAAGACAGATGGGTAACAATTCATTAAGTTTAGAAAAATTTGCAAATTGAGTGAGGAAGTGTTGAAAACAGTATAAAAAAAAACAAGCAAATATCATAAGGTGAATGCCAGATGGATTTCGTCGTAGAACACAAGTTGAATCTTCTGCAAATCGCTTCTTCTTTACTGCAGCGATATGAAAGGGAAGGACATGAATATTTGGACTCAATTGTGACAGCTGAGGAAACCTGCATTATTGTACTCCTGAGTCAAATCGTGCAAGTATGCAGTGGTTCACATCACATTTCCAAAACTAAAGAATGTAAAAACTATGTTTTTAGCTAGTAAAGAGATGGCAATCTTTTTTTAGGATTCTTAATGGTGCTCTTTGTTGATTTCCTCACAGAACGTCGTGCAACTATTGCAGGCTATTACTCGACACGTTTAGACGCGATAGACGGAAGAGAACACAAAGTTCTGTTTGCTTTCTCCAAGATAAAGCTCACCCTCATACCGCTGCAAGAACAATTCAAACCATAAGCAAACTTTAGTGGAAGCTTCTTCCGCATGTAGCATCTTGCTCCCCCGATTTTTATTTATTTGGCCTACTAAAGAATGTTTTGCTGGGAAAAGATTTGAGTCAAATAATAGCGTTATCGAAATTGTTTCAGAGTGCAGACACATATAACCCAAAGACTTCTTTCGGGAAGGTATTAGAAAGTTTTCAGATCGGTGGCGCAAGTGAGGGGGGGACTACATCGAAAAGTAATATAGTTTTCATCGTTGTAACATTGTACTACCATTTTTACATAGAAAACCTTTTTAACACTCCTCATGTAAACAAGTAGCTGCTCAGTTTATAAATTAAATCGTTACTCTACCCTTAAAATACAGTAACGATGAGTTGTACTTGAATAATTAAGTCACCTGTAAGAAGGTACCAAAAGTCAGTTGTTCTTGGTTTCAACGAGGGCTAAAAGATAATCCTTTTATGGCAGAACGTATATTTTTTCCGACAAAACAACGATTACTTCCAACGGGACAGCAAATTTCCAAAACGGTAGTTGGTAGAGCGACGTTAATCCTAATTTTACTATACAAACTCGTGATCAATAGTCACGTAAAACTAACGTATGGTATGGAATTTTCAAAGATAGAGTCGTTGTACCTTTTTTTTTCGACAGATTAAGAATTCTCAGCGTTACTTACAATTTTTCATTAATAAGTTGTCTGATTTGTGATATATATGATACCAACAGAATGGCGCACCATGTCACAGTACGTGGAACGTTAGACAATACCTCTAAACTATTGTTTTAATGAAAAATTAATAGAAAGGTATTTTGAGTTTTCTTGGCCTACTAGGTCTCCGGACCTCACCCCTTGTTGATTTTTTTTAATAGGAGGTCATGAGTCTAAGCTTAGACATAACTCTTATTGCCAATCAACATCTTCACATAACATTTTCCTTGATGTTTGAATTTAAAGGTACTTTATTCTTCTTCAGTAAAAAGATCATAATTATAACTTCCTCTTTATGAATAACTTTTCCAAGTAATATTTTTTGGTATCATTTGAAATAAAGGTACTTTATGCTTAAGCCAAATTATTATTTTTTGGTCTACCTTGTATGTGAGACAGTTTTGAATTTTTATGAACGCATTTTTTTTTTGGGCGTTGCAGAGGTTTTATTAACAATAATTGTTTATATAAATTAAAGATAGAAAAGTTTTTCATATGTAGAGAACTTTTTCAGACACGCTGTATACATTTTTATTCTCCCGTTTCGTTCTTCAGAAGGTCTATCTACTTCTGTGTGTCTATTTTTCATATCATCTAAAATGGCTGTTGGAAATGTCATCTGATGTGTAAATTTAAAAGCGAATAATGTTTGCCAAATTTCATACTTTTTGCTCAGAGACTGCAAATCTACTTGACTGAAACTCTAATTTATTTAATACCCCTCAGGCATTAGAGCCACGTGGCAGAGAAGAGGCCGATGCCCAGCAGTGGCACGAAAAGGCTGTTAATGATGATGATACAAAATATTTTTCGAGGGGGTTCTAACTAAACACATTGATTAAATTATGAAACATGATAAAAAACTGGAAGATTTTCAAAAACATTTTTTTATTATTGGCGAAGCTTGGTAAATGTGTCGTTAAAGTTGTCTACAATTAACTTCTACGGCCGAAATTGATTTTTAACGGTTTAATAAGTGTAAATTGCAGCAATTTTATGCTACACATGAACTGCATGTTTAATGGTTTCACGATGCATATTTTTGCACGTTCTAATAACTACACTATAGTTTTTGCCTGGTAAAACCTACTTAATTACAAATAATAACAATTCAGTTATCTAGGAGACATCTTTATTAAATACTTTCTATGAAATGCGATTTACCGGTAATCCTCCTGGTAATCCTCCTGGTAATCGCTCACTAAAATATTTTTTGTATAAACATACCACTGTGTAGGTAGGTACGTACATATAGTATTTTTTATGACAACATTACAGATTTACATAATTTTGCAGTTTACTGTAAACACATGTAAAGCTTCTGTACTGGTTTACACAAATTGTACTTACTGTGAAGTTGCAAACAGGCTTTCATACACTTAATATAAATGTTTGCAAATAGACCGACAATGTTCTTGTGGACATTAACATGAAGCTAAATATGCAGAATAAACAATTGTAACCTTGTCAACACTATGATTAAATTTTCGGCTTGGACCGTGTGGCCGACTGGAGGTCACACTCAGCAAAGGCAGGATTACTAGTTACTGTTTATGAACCTAAACAAACTAACGTTTCGCAAGGCATTGCAGCTTACATCTTCAGGTCCTCGTAGTCCTCGGTTTCGAGAAACCGCAAAAGCCTTAAACAATATATATCAAGCCTCCACGGCGATGATGTTTATCTCCAAACCAGAATATTTGACCAATTCAGACAACAGAAAGCTAAGTTATTGGCAGATTTGGCAACAAAGTTTTACCGAAGTGTGTGCTCATCAAACATCATCTGGGAAGTCGGCACAACGAACGGATCTTCTGAGAAGCTAGTTTCAGGCTCCTAATATCAGAAATTGGGAAAATTCGCTTAGATTTGAATAAAATTGACCACAATCTCCATGATCTACATCTACAGCTCTCCAGCACGATAGAAGTTTCTGTATGGGAGAAAATGGATGCAATTACATTTAAACAAGCCCAAAGGACGTTAAAATTTCCTACCGCCAAGCAAACCAAAAAATATGTAAAGTTAGTCCCGAAGCTATCCCGGAAGGATGTACCAACCGACAAGGTAATAATAAACCTGAGTAACCTGCAATTGGATGACTGGCCTACATCGTTGCTAATAAAGGGTTTCAATTTTGCGATAATCCCTAACCGAATTCCAGTAGAAGATATAATAGCTGGCATGGAAGCATTATTTACAAATTACCTACACAAATATCTGAAAGCATCAGACAGGATGTCTCAGGCAGAATAAAAAGAGCAAAACCACCCCGTTTCAATATCAGTAAAGATGAGAGAGAGGCAGACAAGTTACTCAGAGAGAACAAAGATGTCCTCATATTAAGAGCAGACAAAGGTAATGCTACTGTTGTGATGAACACTTCATATTGCATTGTAAAAATGGAGGCCGCCTCATTATCCGACACCACTTATAAAAAGCGAAAACACAATCCGTTTAATGCCCTCGTCTCGAAAGTTACAGCTGCGATCAAAAGCTCTGATGCAATTGACGCAACTGAGAAAAATCAATTAGTACCCAGAAACTCAGCAACTCCTCGGTTTGTCCAAAATACATAATGGATTCACCTCTGGCTCCGCTAATCGCCAATATATTCATGGAGGACTTCGAAACCAAAGCTTTGGCATCAACGAATCTGAAACCCAAATCCTGGTTTAGATATGTGGATGACACCTTTGTGGTTTGATCTCACGGACGCCAAACCCTAAACTAGATTCTAGATCACTTCAATTCAATTCACAATAACATCTAATTTACCATGGAAGTTGAGCAAAATGGCAGTATTCTGTTCCTAGATGTTTAGTCACTAGAAAACTCAATTGCAGCTTAGGGCACGCTGTATACAGGAAGAAGAGGCACACAGATAGGTACCTAAATGCAAAATCACATCACCACCTCATGCAGAAGAACACCGTGTGCTTAAAATCAGCCGATATCTACAACATCTCTTGCTATTGTGGCACAAACTATATTGGACAAACTGGGCGTTCCATCGAGTTGAGATTGCGAGAGTATATAGGTGATTGCAAACATAAGCGCATCACAAAATCGGTGGTAGCGGAGCACACCTGCATAACTGGTCATAAAATTACTTTGAAAATACTCGAGTATTTGCTAAAATTCGGCATTACTTTCCAAGAATCATACGAGAGGCAATTGAGATTGAGGAACAACCCAATAACATCAACAGAGAGGATGGGTTCAGGCTCAGCAAAGCGTGGACACCGGTAGTTCATCCTCTACAGTTTCGGAGGCAAGACTGATCTCACGGTCCCTGACGACGACGGCCAAGCAGAACTGCGACGTTCTGCTCGATTGGCTCGAAAGGGTTTAAATTCCTCCGCATCCCGGATTTGAATTCAGTACTACGAGGACTCTGAAGATGCAAACTGCAATATCTAGCGAAACGTTAGTTTGTTTAGGTTCACAAACAGTAACTATTAATCCTGCCTTTGCTGACTGTGACCTTCAATCGGCCACGCCGTCCAAGTCGAAAATTAATTATAGTGTTGACAGTTCGTGAAACCGCGAAAGCCTCAAACAATATAATTGTAACCTTGGCAATATTCATTCATTAAAAGGATGATACAAAGTGATTTTTTAAAAAGTCAATTGCAGCAAGCCTAGAAAAAAAGCTATTCCGTCTGCAGTCAGCTGTAATGAGCTTTGAATGACATTTACCTGTATGTCAAACTGTGTGACAGTTACAATTTTCATATTGTCAGATTCTAAAGCTTAATATAGACGGGACAATCCCTAGGCTACTGCAATTGACTTTTTAAAAAATCACTTTGTAGTTTATTATTTTATTAAAAACTTGTTTTACGATAGATCTTTGTTCCCACAACATGTAAACAATATAAGAAGATCTTACATACTATATAGGGTGTTAATTGAAAACGTACAATTACATCTCTGGATGTATAATAGTTATTGAAAACCGTTTCTACAACATGGAGGGGAAATCATCATGATTTATAAGGGTAACCTTTCTCATTCAACCCTTTAGGTTTTAGACCCCAACAAAACATTTCAAATGGTAACACCCATCTTGTGATACTTTATTGAAAAGCTTTTATAAAATCTTAGTCAATGGTAGCAAACATTCTTTTACGCGATTCGTTTCGTAGAAATTAAGAAATATTACTGTAACCATTTACTTTAATTAACATTTAAAAATACTAAATAAAATATTTAAAATTATTTCTATTATTTCTTAGGTCAGGGGTCGATAATCAACGGCCCGCGGGCTGCATGGGTCTTCTAGGAAAACTTTACCGTCCTGTTGCGCCGTTCGTTTATATCAGTCCAATATATCAATTTTTAGTGATTCTTAGTAAAAGTATCTTAGTCATCTAACTAGGAGGCAATTTACTATATAAGCAACAAATTTTTGCTTTGTGGGCTAGTTTTCTGCTGCCTAATTCATTCATCGCAAAACTGGCTGTATAATAGTGAATCTGCGACGTAGTATACTAGTACCTACTACAACCCCAATAGATCGCAAGTACTCGCCGAAAAGGTAGTGACTGCAACCACGTCAGCTGACACACTGTTCAAGCTGGGAGCCTCACCACCATGGCTCCATAGCCCTTCCCTCGGGAGTGGATTCAAGATTTCATCAATCGAAAAATATGTCACCTGTCTCTCTAAACTTACAAAAAAAAAATCTTTCCTTAGCGGTGTTGCATGACTTCCACCACCCACCTGCCCGCCACTATTGATATTTCAGTTAATTAGTCCGATACCTCGAAAAGATTGCCGACCCCTGCTCTAGGCAGTAGTAAAGTATCCTCTTGTAAACATTTCGGAAGTATTGTCGTGGAATAGCTCGGCAGTCCTAAACTATTCCTTGTCGCGGTTATACAGTGGACTGAGGCTGACTGTCATAGACAACACATTTTAATTGAACCCATAAAAACAAGTCGAATGAGGTCAAATCAGGAAATCTTGCAAATTCTATTTTTCCAAAAGGAGCACGTAAATGTTTGGAATTTGGAATAACTTAGATACATGAAAAAGAATTTCTCTGAAAGGACTCGTTGCACCATGTCATTATTACATATAATAGTAGTATATTGCAAATCAGAATTTTTAATATTTAAAAATTGATTTAAACTAGACAAATTAACGCTCCAATGACAAACTAATTTGTACATGCGAAAAGTCTCATTTGAAAATATGTGGGAAGACAGTATCGGCGCAACTAAACTTTTCTTTTCTTTTGTTTCGGTTTCTATTTTATGTTAATGCCGCACTAATTTGAACTGGCAGTCCAAAATTACATATTTTTAAAGATCTTGGAAGAACTATTAGAGTAAACATTTTTTTTTAAATGGGGATTTACAGATGGACTTTCCAGGAAATTAATAACACCAAGAGCTTTAATTTTGGAAAAAGTAATTTATTGGGGCAAAATCTGAAAATATCTTTCATTGCCCTTATAAAAAGGGGACACTGCCTAAAAATATTTTTTTAATACTACAATTAACCAAGATATTCAACCTCCAAGTGCAAGCTCTGCAAGGCTGATTTTCTACAAAGATTGCAGTTTTGTTGCTAGTTTTACAGCAAATTAATGACCTCAGAATTCATATTGTGCTTCTTTTTACCAACGAGGGTCATCAGCAAAGATTTTCCTGTAATGTTTGTGCCGGCATTATTGATAATTTCTTGATTGGGCTTAATGTTTTGCCACCAACACTTTAATGGTCAAAATCATAGGCAATTTTTGGAAGACTAACTAGCAGTATTGCTGGTGGAAGTCCCGTTACAAACGCGCTGCAATTTATGGCTCATGCATGATGGTGCTCCTGTACATTTAAATTTTAATGCACGAGAGTTTTTGAATGGCAATTATCCTAATCATTGGATTGGTAGAGCAGGGTCGTATGTGTGGCTCCCCCGATTGCAATCCATATGACTATTTCTTATAGGGACACCATCGTGCATAGTTTTCTATTGATTAATCACACTTCTGATTTTTTAACGTATTGAGCAATCAATTATAGGACGTTGCGAACCATAAATGTTACTCAAGGCGGTCGGGTCGAGCACTTGATATACTTAAATAGCACTTTCTAATTGGTATTAATTAATATTAATAAATAATTAATGCGTTACGTTTTGGTATTTGTTATTATTTTAATTACAAGTTACCATAACTTTTTATAGAATCTTTGCCGGACAAAGTTTATGAGAAGTTTCATTATTAATTTGCAGAGTAGAATAAACCCCTAAAGTTTGCCCAAGTTATTCTGATACACTATGTATAAACATGATAGTATATTTGATTTTAAGATCACACAGCAGTAGCTAATGAATTGACAAGTGAATCTAAATCGCGTCTATCTAAAAACATTTTAATGTAATTTCTAGTGCTATTCATAGTACATTTGGTAGCGTTAAAATTTTTAAGATTCATCACCATGTATTAATATAGTCCAGTTAATGACCTTGAAATAATTCAAAAATACTCACTTAGAGTTGCTTCTCAGTATGGGAGAAACAGATTTATCACACAAAACTAAAGACCTAAGAGTGCTTATAGCAAAATCGATACACCACTAAAGTCTGAAACACTGCAACATGTTGTATATAACTCTACTCAGTTGTGCAAAAGCGGGGACAGTTTAATTTTTGCATAACATCTACGCATATTAAGAAAGTTATTTAATTTATGTGTCATTTGCATACAGATGCTTAATATCTCGCTGGATAAAACTGTGAACTATAAATACCATCTACCTGCTTCATCACTGAAGATTGGTTTAATAGGTACAAGATAATTCATTGCACAGGAAATACTGTGTTAATTGTTTAGTAATAATAGAAATCTAATTCTATTATTCTATAATTGCTGAGGAGCATATGCTTCATTACCGTCAAAGAACTGTTAAGAAACAGTTTCTCTTATCAGTTTTCGTACTTTCTATTTTCTTTTGATTACCTAAAATGTAAAGAATCCTCTTTCCTGTGGACTTTACAAACCAATCTGAAATCCTTATGTTTACTTTAAACGGGATTCTGTTCTTGTTTCATATTTCACTATATTTAATCTAGATTATTTTAAAATCGTAGTCTAGAATGTATAACATAGACTAACAAATATGTAAAATAATCGATTTTTGTTATTCAAAATAGTATTTTAGATAAAAATTAGCAAGAGAAAGCATACGTCTTTGCTTAAAGCAGACAATACCATTATCTGACAGTTGTGAAACCAAATCTTGGTTGCTACAATTGGTTTTCCTGTATAACAGAATATTCATTATGAAATATTAGAATATGGAGCGATTACAATCTATTGACTTTCTGACAAACCTGAATAGGTTCTGTGAAAATATTTAATAATTAGTGTTTGCTTTGGTTATTTGCGTTGAATTACGAATTCTTGTTTTCTGGAGAAGAAGTACTAATCTCTTCTCATGGTTCGGAACCTGGTCCTATATGCTTGTATACATCTTTTCCATGCTCGCCAAAGACATAAAACAAAAGAAGGCTTTCACTCTCTTGAAAGCCAGAGGACTGTAGAGAGAGATTTAAAAAAACAGATAGTTAATCTAAATAGAGAATTCTGCGCTACGGCAGTCGCTGATGCATTTTTGGAAAAATGTACTGCACATACGATACCATCATCTTTACACTAAAAGCAGGTTTTCAAACTTTAACGAGGATTTATATATTTAAAAGTGAACATTGCTCATACAATGCTATTTTTTACTTCAACAGCTGGTTTTCAATCTTAACGGAGATGTACATATTTAAAGAAATGGTCGGCACATACAATGCGATTTTCATTACATTAAAAACTTAACAAGCATGCACATATTTCAAAATGTACAGTGCGCATATAAATCGATTTTCTCTACATGCAAAGCGGGTATTCAAACTTAACAACGAGAAGTTACATATTTAGAAATATACATTACACATACAATTGGATTTTCTTTACATTAAAAGCAGGATTTTAAACATAACAAGGATTTACATATTTAAAATATGCAGTACATATACAATTCGGGTTTTGTTTGCATACAAAGCAAGTACTCAAACTTAAAACTAGAATTTACAAATATGCACTACACATACAATTGCATTTTCTTTACATTAAAAGCAGGATTTTAAACATAACAAGGATTTAAAATAAGCAGTGCATATACAATTCGGTTTTTGTTTACGTGCAAAGCGAGTATTCAAACTTAAAACTAGAATTTACATATTTACAAATATGCACTACACATACCTACAATTGGATTTTCTTTACATTAAAAGCAGGCTTTTTAACATAACAAGGATTTACATATTTAAAATATGCAGTGCATATACAATTCGGTTTTTATTTACACGCAAAGCGAGTATTCAAACTTAAAACTAGAATTTACATATTTACAAATATGCACTACATATACAATAGGATTTTCTTGACATTAAAAGCAGGAGTTTAAACATAACAAGGATTTACATATTTAAAATATGCAGTGCATATACAATTGAGCTTTTGTTTACATGCAAAGCGGTATATAACCAGCAAGGTTAAATCCGGCAAGCTGTAATTATCTTCAACGGAATCAAACAAGATCCTTAAAGGGAGCGTAGTCCCTCTATATAGAACCCAAAATATATTGTTAAATATTTCAAGATAATTATGATAAATGTTTGGATTTTTTAGTCAATGCTGTATTATATTAGCTCTAAAAAGCAACATATTCCAATAATAATGTATTATACAAAATAATTTTTTATTATACTTATCTGAAAACACCTTGTTTTCATCTGTTTTTACAAAGACGTAAAGGTGGTATTTTCAGAACAGCGCACGGAAAATTAAAACTAGAATTTACATATTTACAAATATGCACTACACATACAATTGAATTTTTTTTACATTAAAAGCAGGATTTTAAACATAACAAGGATTTACATACTTAAAAAAGTTCGCGGCACTTACAATACGATTTCCTTTATATTAAAAACAGGTTTTCAAGCTTAACAAGGATTTCAAGATATGCAGTGCACAATATTTGATTTTCTTTATATGCAAAGAGGGCATTCAAACTCATCTATGAGAATTTGCACTTTTAAAAATATGCACTGCACATACAATCCTTTTTTTACAACTGCAGCTGATTTTTAATCTTAACGGATACTGACAAATATAAAAATATGCGCGGCACATGCAATACGATTTTCTTTAGAACAGAAGCTGATTTTCAATCTTAATAGATTTACATATTTAAATATATGCACGGCACATACAATACGATTTTCTTCACAACGAAAGCTGATTTTGAATCTTAAAGAGATTTACATATTTAAATATATGCGCGGCACATACAATACTATTTTCTGTACATTAAAGGCTGGTTTTCAAACTTAACAAAGATTTACATATTTCAAAATACGCAGTGCATATACAATTGCATTTTCTTTAGATGCAAAGCGGGTATTCAAACTTAACAACGACAATTTACATTTTTAAAAATATGGACTGCACATACAATATGATTTTCTTTACATGAAAGGCAGGTTTTCAAACTTAACAAGGATTTACATATTTAAAAATATAACCGCATAAAAGATTTTCAAGTTTATATTCCTTTAACATTATTGTAGATGTAATGACCAGCAGATCATTTTCTTTTATATTTTTAGCAACGGATAATTAGGTATAATTATGATAAATATATTTCTTGGCATAAAATTGAAATTGAATATACGTTAAAAATTATTGAATTTAGTGAGTATTTTTCTTCGTCGTATTTTGTGTGTCTTTTTATTTATTTGACATTTGCCTTGCTATTTATACGTTGTCTTGATATGAAGTAAATATTTATGCTATTTCTTGCATATGTATAATATATCGTTGACATTATTGTTTATTACTTTTTGCTTGTAATGTCTATAGCACTTACGCAATGTAATGTATAAGCAATTGAGGTATAAGAACAAACATTCCGAGTAAAGTAAAAGCATTACTAGATACGGTAGTCAGAACAAAGTACAAACATAAAAAAGGAAGAATGAATAAATAGAATTATATAATATAGAACAATTAGATATATGTATAAAGAAACATATCATACGTTACAATGTACCATTAAAAATCCAATTTATCTGGAGAATAAATCTTTGTTTCTTAAGCATAAATGTTAGATCTCCACACATCTTATTTATTTGTATCTAGAAGAAAGCAGCATGCACAGCGTGGAGCGTAGCCCACAATTGCATCGAGTTGGCTTTATTTATAGAATTTAATTGACCTCAGTTTTGATCAATCAGAAGCTTGCAGAGACTATGTTATTTGTAGGAGCAAGTATTGATCTTCAAATATTTCACGATCAGAATTTTGCATTCATTTTTTCCAGAGCTATAATTGCATTACACATTAAATGGTATTAGCAATTAATTGCAGTGCAGTCAGTTACGTTATTAGATTAATTAATTAACCTATTTCGGCAATTTAGTCATTTAAACGCTAATTAATTAATAATTGGGTTGCCCCAACTGTTTTTTTGTGCAACCAATATAGGGAAACTGCTTTATGCAATCTAATTTGCAGGCGTATTATATTTCGAACACATTTAATATTAATATCGCTTATAAAGTTCTTAACATGACGATGTCAAATTGACCGATTTTTTATATTTATGTACGTATTTTATTTCAAATATCGATATAGGGCAATGTTGAGAAACGAATTTGCAATTAATTCAGTTCTCTATTATATAATATTATTTGTTTAGTGCCTCGTACAATATAAACAAACCAACATTCTAAGAGACGTGTAGACAACCAATGTTGCACATAAGCGATTTGCTATTATATCAAACTTGATACCTGAATGATGTCATAAATATCTATGACGTGAATTGCTTGCATTGCTCTTTAGTGATGAATTAATTGAATATTGTAAATTTATACGTAAGGCGCTTTAATTGTCAGTTACTCAGTCGACATGTGACATTTGAGCAGTAACGTTTTCTACGGACAGTAATTATTATTTCATGTGATTTTCATTGTTATTTGTATTTTTCTGTAAGTGCATGAAAATTCCTATTTGCAACTAACACGCGAGTAACTTTACGACGCCATCAGTTCAGTTATGAACAGCCTTTTCGGGCCTCCTTTTTGCCAGGGGCTACTCCTTAGCGCTAAGGTAGAAGATAGACCTGGGAGGATGCTGACCCGCTCATGATTAGATCTTTTGAACAAAAAAAATTTAATCATTTTGCAAACATTTTGAAGTGTTATAACAAAAGTCCAGCAATTTCACATATCTAGATTTTGAAATATGGCTTCTCGAGAGCCGCAGTTTTACTTGATTTAGATTTGGTTCGCAAATATAGCATAACAATGACATTACTGTAGTCATGAACTCCACTACAAACGGTGCTTCATAGATTCTGCTTCTACTTCCTCTTCGGTGGGGAAGTTCTTATTTGCTTGACCTTGAGTGTTCATGCAATTCTGGAGTTATGTCTTTGACAATTGTCCCAACGGCCTGATTCACTAGGTCTTACGAATGTTTGCTACCCTATTCGCCCCCATTTTATCCACACGGCCATTCTGTTCTTTTCAATTTAATGTAAAATTTCATTCTCCAATAAATCAGCTGAGTGGGGATTGTAAGTTGTGTATGTTGTAAATAAGTGTAACTGCTGCTAACTAAACTTGTCTATTATGTTCGAGCAGAAGTCCATCTTAGTGATGTATTGTCGAGGAACGTTGTATTAGGAGTAGTAGCTCGTACTAGATTATATACAGTGTATATCCGAATTTTCTTATTATAACCGTCATATTCGTAAGTGAGGTTATCTGCACATCAATAGGCTTCGACGTAAGTTAACGTTAACGAAGCTTAGCATCAACCTATTCGATAGGGATTTTTATTCAAGGCGCATTGTAGAACATGAGCTTCGTATAACAGCATCAAAAAGTTTTGTTTATGAGAACAATTCTAAATTAATGCTTATTAACTATTATACTATATTTGAATTAATTTCCTCATAAGATAATATACAATTGGCACTTTCTAATTTATAGCCCTAAGGTCATAGGTTAATCAAGCCATGTAAAAATAATGTTATGCAAGTTGTAGCAACACCTACCATTCAAGCTATTACTCAAGCATAGTTTACCAACAAATAGTAGCAATAAAAGATCAAAAAAACTATTTGGAACTAGAAACTACTCAACAGTTTATTGAATTTGTTCTGTATTCTTAAAGTTTCGAAACGAAACATACAGTAGGCTTTAAAAACAGACAAGCCAAACGCAAAGAACACACAAAGCTATTGCTATCTGAATTTCTAAGTTAAATAGCTATACAATATAATTATTGTTCTTAAATAATAACGTGTATTAACGTGAAATTGGGAAATCTCATTAAGTAGATCATATACGAGCGTAGTTCCATAAAACTGCAAACATGCTAGTGGAAGGAATCGTTATTTATGTCTAGAGCAATAAAGAAATATGCAATGAAATGCTATTGTATATTATCTAAAAATTCACAAATATGAAAAAATTAGAGGAAAATACTAACACATTACTATAATGCCCATTATTTTGCATTTTATGGATCTACTAAAATATATACAATATTAAATAATACTTTTGCAAGGCAAGCATCCTAACACCAATCGTTTTAAATCCAGTTGGGTGTGTATTATGGGGATTTTTAGCAGATTTTGTGATACCTTCTCGCTTGGTAAAGCGATCTATCGGCTTTCAAACAACGGAAATCATATATATCATTAGGGTATTTGCTTATTAAGATATTCAGTATTACCAAAGTAATATATCAAACATATTTTTAGGCAACCAGTTTTGAAGCTGAATTATTTGATAATATAATGCAACATGCTAAACACATTACGCCAAATTATCTACGATGTTTATTGATCAACCATATGACCCAGATATATTTTGGTTTCTTATAAGGATTATACTTTACAAAATTTTTTGTTTTATATTTTACTCCCCTAGGGGATCGAGTACGCTAATTTTGTTAACGTAACGCATTCCGTAGCTTATTGAAAGATCCATAACCTCACTGTTAAGTTCAAACATGAATACAAAGTGAATTAATTTCTAAATGAAACGTGTCCCATTATTTCTTATGAAATATAAAATTTCTAAGTAAGTTTTAATGATCTGCCACTATCCTTCTTTTTTATTATTCCCCCTGTCTAACAGTTGTACATGTTGGGACTATATAATAGCAACGGGATTGTTTCCTTTACACTTAAATCAGATAACGTTGATCAAGAGGAAATGATATTCGAGGTGGTTGCACGCAATGCATCCACTAGTGTGCGATATCTAGTCATACTGGTGTTACGCGAATCAAGTTATGGAGAACCTTGCATCATTTCTGCACATACCCATATCATTTCCAACAAATACAAACGATGCTACCAATAAATTTAGATTTGCGGATGCAACTCTGTTGTTGGTTCATTGATTCTCAACGTCTTCGTGAAAGAACTTTATTCACTGACGATGGTACTATTAGTAGAGATGGTATCATCAATACCCGAAATTTACATTGCTGTTCCATCGAAAACCCCCACAAAACCAACGGAAACATTATCAGCGTAGATTTTCGGTAAACATATGATGTGAAATTATTAACGACCAACATGTACGACCTTTGGTTATGGAGGAGTATTTAACGGGCGCGATTTATCATCGATTTATACCATAAGAACTGTCGCTTTTCATAGTGAACGTTTCTCTTCGAAGCAAAGTGCAGATGTGGTTACAATAGGACGGTGCGCCGCATCACGTTGGTAGACAGCTAACTGCAGCTTTTTATTTTTTTTATCAGGACCATTGGATCGCAAGAAGTGGTACAATTCTTTCGCCTCCGAGTTCACCTGACCTAACACCCCTCTCCTACTTTCTTTAGAGGCATATGAAGTCAGAATAATATTCAGTAAAAACCTCAATATTTTGGCTGCTAAATTCCATTTCTCATTAAAATAATATGAATACTTGTAGTCAATGAAGGTTTACATAAAGCCAGCAAGATTCTATAAAATTGCTTTGAAACTATGTGCAATTTGTCTGGGTCTCTAATTAATTATTAATTATAATCTGATAGTTATACTTAATGACAAATTGGATATTTGTTATTAGTGGTAGCGGTGAGCCGATGTAAATTTATGAGGTTTATAAATTAATTAATGAGACTGCCAGCGTAGTGTTCGAACTGGTAACACTGGAGACGCGGAAGTGGAAGGGGCGGCAGGGGAACATGTGATGCGCCTTCAGCACGAGTTTGAACTTGCTAGAGTCATTTGGTTGCCCATAGCGATATTTTTCGCGAAACAGTTTTTCAAGTGCGTTCTGAAAATGAGTGACGGAGACACTGTTTTATCAAGGGCCCAGGTTTTTCGATGGTTTAAGGCATTTTCAGAAGGAAGAGAGTCGATTGAAGATGGACCTCGCAATGGAAGGCCTTAATTTTCAAGAATCCATGAAAATGTCGACAGAGTCCGGGATCTTGTGCGTTCAGATCGTCGGTTGACAGTCAGAATGATCGGGGGAGAGTTGAATTTTACACCACCGTTCATCGAGGGATGAGAAAAATCTGCGCAAAAATGGTTCTCAAAAACCTTTCGCAGGACCAAAAGAACATCAGGAGCGAAAGGCGCCTTGATTTTTTGGAATCGATTGAATATAATCCCCATTGTCTGGAACGTGTCATTACTGGTGACGAGTTTTGGGTGTTTGAGTATGACTCGGAAATCAAGCGCCAGAGCAAGGAATGGCATACTTCAACCTCTCCAAGGCGAAAAAAACAAGACTGAGCAAATCGCATGCATGCTGATGTGCTTTTTTGATAGTTAGGGAATCGTTCACAAAGCGTTTGTGCCTCAAGGCCAAATGGTTAATCAACACTTTTACAGAGAAGTTCTTGAAAGATTTCGAAAAAGGTCATGCATGTGAGACCAAACATCAAGAACAACTGGGTGTTACACCACGATAATGCGCCTTGTCCCACAGCAATTTCAATGAAGAATTTTTTGGCTAGTAAGAACATTCCTGTAACTCCTCAGCCTCCTTATTCGCCCGACTTGAGTCCTTGCGACTTTTTCCTCTTCCCAAGACTGAAAAATCACCTCGAGGGACGTCATTTTGGGACACTGGAAAACATGCAAACGGCTGTAACCGGCCAGCTGAAGACTATTCCAGTATGCGAGTTCCAGCACTACTATGAGGAGTGGATGGCCGCCTCCAGTGCCGTGTGGCTTCCCAAGGCAGTTACTTTGAAGGAGACAGTTGAATTATAATTTAATGCAAATAAAAAAATTGAAGAAAATCAGTCTCGTTACTTAATTTACACGCCTCGTACATTCCAATACTGATAACGTTAAAGATATTGAAGTAATTTTACAAACGCATCCCATTGAAGCTTAGATTAGATTACAAAAAATTAGTGTTTGGCTTTCTTACTTTAATGTACTAATGTTAAAACCGCATTATATTTTTATTTATATTGAGTGGGCCACCTAAGTTGTCCTCCCTTAAAAGTGGTTGACCCAGCCCAACATACATGTATCAGAGCAACTGAGATTATTTGAAATATTCAAGAATAGAGAAATGGATTCTAGATACTTCATGTCAAGCTACTCTCTTACTGTAGTAATTCACACTTTTACTAATATTAATTATATTAGTATTTAATATGAAGCACCCATTGGTGCAACCGTACTATAGTAAAACTAAACAAGTAAAAAACAACAAAAATTAACATCAGTATCCATCTATATCAACCCACTTACGCCATCTGTCCGGAAGTTGCTGTATACCTTCAGAAGAAAATTCCTTTGACTGACTAGAGAAGTAGCCATGGACGATGTGTTTCAGTTCGTTATCTGAGTGAAATATTTCTATAGTTTTCTAAACAGATAAAAATCAAATGGTGCCATATCTAGGCTGCAAGCTGGGTGATCAATCTCCTGAAATCCATATTCCTCTACAGCAGGCACTACCGATTGAGCCTTGTGAGCTCGTATATTATGAAAAAACAAAATGCTTTTCTGATACAAATGTTGGTGTTTGTCACAATTGGTTTCTTATATATTTAGAGTAGTGGCTTTAATTTCTCCAATAAGTGTAGTCCCTCTTGGCATATACTCCATCAACAATATTCTCTCCATGTGACCATTAACTTCCCACCAGAATATTGGGTTTGGCATTTCTTGGGAGATGGAGAACTCTTATGGAGGCATTGCATGGATTCTTATTTTGTCTTAGGATCCCAGTAATGAACCCAAGTTTCGTCACCAGTCACCATTCGTAATAGAAACGCGCTTCCCTCAGAAATGCCTAATTCTGAAGATATAGTTGCAGCTTTCAAACTTTCTTGGTTAGTCGCATCTGAAGGTTTGCCCGATCTTGCTTCATCTTCAACGGATTCCCGTCCCCAACGAAATTGTTTGCATCAAAATTGAATCTTGTAATAAAACGGAGTTTCTTCTCCGTAGACCGCCGTCATCCTGTCAGATAGTTTTTTGTCTTGAATTGTATTACACATCGGTGTTCAAGTTTCTCAACATCCATCTTTAATACAACTGAAAACAGTATTATTAAAATGAGTGTGCAGATCTGAACAAAATTGCATATACAATTGTCAAAAACTTGTGAAAATATAACATTAATAGCATAGGGCGCTCAACCATTGTTTTCATGGCTAGGTAGATAAGTTTTGAGTTGCCCTAGTATTTACATTTAATATTTTTGCAACTGTTAACTGTGTGATTTAACATTTTTTATATACTTTCGTGGAAACTGTATTCTAAATAAAACAATGTGTTGTAATTCTGTTAGACCTACATATATGAAGTTCCTCTTTTTTCTATCGTAAATCTATAGCATTTACTATTCTGCTCAGTGTAGAAACACTTCTACCAAACACTTCGTGTTTTCGCAAATTTGAAACACCTTTTCATGTATAGGAAAATAGTTTACTTACTCGATACATTTCATAATCAACATTACAAATTGCAACGTGATCTAAATTATCTATGTCATGTACTCGTTTCTTCGGGGATTTTTTGATTTGGTTTTTTGCTGCTTAAACCACTATCTGATGATATCCAAGTTCTTATGCATTGCGAAAAGTACTTGATTCATTAAACACATATCTTTTCACTAGTCAGTGCTGAAATAGTTTTTTTAATGCTGTACAAAAAGATGGAGCATAGTCCGCGCACTCTGCTGGTTCATAAATATATTTTATTATATTGAGTAAATTTTAAAATGTCGGAAAACGAATCAATTCAGCGTATACAAATTATAAACCGCCAATTTAGTTAGGGAACAGCGGACTTACATGTTAATAATAGATTGACCTTTGCCTTGAACTTGCCTGGCGCTATTTATTTGAAGATAAACCAACTGTGTGTCAATACATAGAAAAGCGCTGTGTTTGCTAATTGTATATTTTTGGGTGAGTATTTCCCATGTTTTATTCGCTGATTGAATAACAAAGATGTACTTATGCTTGTAGGCGACTGGAATAACCTAAATAACGTACCCGTGTTGCTTAGTTCGTCGCCACGTTTGTTTCCTTATTGAAAAGAACTGTTCTTTCCATTCAGTTACGCTGCCATCGACATGGGACGAACGCGTGTTTTGTTAAGTGTGGTGCTCCTTCTTCATATCCCCGGTAGTTTATCGAACTGCCGTGTTACTCAAACTTTCCGAGGTGTTGCGCAATATAGATGTGATTCAATTCGAGAACTGGAAGAACAAGGAAACTCCGAAGTGCAGCATGTGGCAATATTAAACGACAATCTTACTCCTGCAGTAAGTTCTTCGTCCTTTCAAAAGACACCTAATTTGAAATGGATGAAGATAGAGCGGTCGGTTAGTGGATTTGATCGCGGTGCCTTCCAATCTCTGAAAGACTTGGCTCATCTTATTATTAATAACAATGAATTACGAGAATTGAAGAAGGGGGTTTACAACAATTTACCGCTGGAATATTTAGATTTGAGTCACAACAGCATTATTTACATAGAACCAGGAACATTTCTCAACCTAACAAATTTGAAGGTTTTGTATATGAGAAACAACCATTTGCCTAGGGTTTCTAAAGAAGTTTTTAATAATTTGCCCGTAGAACGCTTAGGCTTGTCTATGAACAGAATATATGTGCTAGAGAGAGAAGCATTTTACAATATGACTCATCTAAAGCGTTTACATTTAGATGGAAACTTACTCTCACAGTTTCCATCAGAAAATATAATTAACTATGGACATACTTTGGATATACTATGGCTTCACAACAACACCTTTAAGGAAATTAACCGAAATACAGTCAAAGGTTTTACTAACCTGCGGCTTTTGAACCTTCAAGACAATATAATTTCACGGATTTCCCCATATACATTGGAAAACGTATTGAACCTTGAAGTTTTGGTATTATCTAACAATTCCCTTAACACTTTAAACGTAGATGTATTTCCTGAAGATGGAATGCCAAAACTGTCAAAATTGTATTTGAATGACAACCGTTTATCTTATTTAAATACGAAAGTACTGGGAAGGATGACGCATTTGAAAGCCATTCGGTTAGGAGGAAATCCCTGGCAGTGTCCGTGTTTCGACACCATATTGGTCTGGTTAAAGGATCACGAAGTAACACAAAACTGTGATAAAGATTATTATAATGGAACGCGTCCCATATGTGTGATTGCTGATGCTCATCCAACCACTTGTACTTACGACAACGATCCAAATGATTATCAGAAATACATGGAAGCCAACAGCAAATTTCCAAAAAACACCCCTTGTGCGCTTTAACAATTTTTTTACGTTTTGTTGCTGTGGAACAATAAAAGAAGCATTTTTTTAATTATATTGTAATTATAATTTTAATTTTAAATAGTCTGAAATGTATATAAACACTCGGTCTATTAAAAGTTGTCCTGTTTAATTAAACGGTGATCTCCACGCTTTATCGATAGCCAAAGGACCGTAGAGAAGGTAATCCTAATTAATATATTTTTTTAACAATCCCGCAGTGTACGTCATGCTATGTTTGATTATATTTAATAGACAGAGTGGTCTAAAAGTGCCGTACCATATAGCATCAAAACGATAAGGTTTTCTTTATTTTTCAATTCAATTCAACATATATGATATACCACTTATTCGTGTTTTCCCCTTCCGCCTAATGGTGACGCTTCCCTTGCTCTAAACCTTATACAATAACACTGTTTCACAATACTATACTTTAACACGTAAAAAACACATAACCTCATTATACCCTTGTTATGTTTGGTGTTGAAGAATAAATAAAGACATAACCTTATCGCAAGCTTTATCTGAAACGTATTTGATTCTGACTATGTACGGGATGTGGCGACACTATGCCAGAAATGATTATACACACAACAAGCGTCAAGCGTACAATGAGATTATGATCTTGCCTCATAACCACAATATTTTTGAACATTTTAGCCTTCAGATGGAACGTGATGAAGATGGTACTGTTTGCAATAAGTCGCCAGTAACTGTGAGTTATGAAATTATTTCTCATTTTAGCAACAGTTTTCTCACATCGACACAGTCGTTCGTTAGGTTAATTTAGTGAAAAACGTACAGTATATCTCCTTTTAATACACACTGTATGCCACTGATATGCAGTACAGCCGCATGGCATCACGTTTAAAGAATAAAAAGGTCGACAACCTCATTATATTCTTGTAATATTTGAGGTTATGTCACTGTGCCGAATTTGAGACTGTTTCTAAAGGTTGACAATTTATCTTCTGTTCTCGTGTCTCGAGGGTCTTTCTCGCACCGTAACGGGTGGTGGGAATTGTTACAAACAGTAATAATTAACTCAAAACTCACCCATAGAGTCTTAAAATCGGCATGTCTACTCAGCAAAGCTCGCGAGCTCGTATTCTGACAGCTTCAGACATGTACGCTGTACACTCATAAATACACAGACATACACAACAATCAAGCGCCGTTTCAGCACATACGAACAAAGCATGGAACACACAAACGGGTATGTTACATTAGCATTGCAGTTTCGGTATTCCCCCCGGGCAGGGCTGTCTCTAGTAGATATTGTCTGATGTACCTAACCTGTAGCGGGTACGGGGCAACCGAATGTTACCACCGGCCAATGGGATCTCCCATGTAATTGGGATCACCAAACGACTTCCGCAAGTCGCCGTACGTGCTTCACAAGGAACCAGTGAAATGACAGGCTCTACACAGGCCCCTCTCCAAAGTACAGTGCAGAGATCATTGTCTATCGTCTCGGTCAAGCAATTCGAGGTCAAGTCGAATGATGACGCCCAATCACCGATCCGTTAAGCATTAAGCAGCTTACAACGAAACCCTGTGCGGATACACAACCCCCAGGCTGCCTTGAAGAGCTTGCAAGACACCAAAGCAAAATAACACAGGCCTCAATCATAAAAACACAGTAATTACAATTTCTAACAGTACTACATCATCAAAAAACTAAAGTATTTGCTACAGCTTCATTCAACATCTACTCATCTCCACCACCTTATAAGTAGAAAATACATAGATAAGCACTACTGCAGTACATTCATCAACTAAGCAACACACATATATTATTATATCCGCCTATCGAAAGCGAACTCTAAACCCTTCTGCATAACACGCTTCAATTTTACTCACAGCCCTAATATTTCCTAAATTCTATCTAGCAGTATCCCTCTACAACGAACAAACCCCGGTTCATGGAAAGCAAATATAATTGCTTAGGCAAGGAGGCTAACCTTTTAACCACAACGTTTTGAAAAACTGTGAAATACAAGTACTTACAAAATATAACATAAGTTATTAGACAAGGTAGCTGGTGTTTCAACCATAACGTTTAACATAGCAGTTTTAGTGGCAAATACAAGAACAAACAAAATATAAACTTCGTTCAAAAATCTTATTTATACACTCATTAAATTATTTTAGTTAACATTTTAAGAATGGCGTCACATTCAGCTTGTTCAACAGACAGAACCCATTCGGTTTGTAGCTGTCACCTTTTCTCACTCTGTCTGACATCCATTGAGCCGTAAATAGCACAGAGTGAGAAGAAGCGGCAGAGAGAAATACAAAGGAGTTGAGGAGCGCAAGTTGTCTTGGTTTGGTGTGCAGAGATCAAAGAATTTTAAAATATGGTCGCATATGTTGGACCCTCAGACTAAATAAAAGCAGTCTCCTAATGCTGAATTGCTGTTGCAGTCAGCTTCGTGACAAACAAAGCTACAAAAGTAGTCTATTTTAAAGTATCTACACAGTTGAATCGAGAATATCTACCAGATGTTTGACAAGTACGATATAGTAGTAGAACCTGGTGTCAGAGTTTTCAAGAGTTAACGTAACGACTACCACTGTAGCAATAGCCGAGGCCGACGGCTTTGGAGTGCCCTTCGAAGCACGTTGTTGTACCGCTAAACGAGCCACCCATTCTAGTAGTTGACCAAGTCTACGTTGCTTGGCTATGGTAACCATTTGACCGGCGCCATTAGTGTCTTCGACTATACATTACAATCAGTTATAAATACTCAGTACATGTATATTATCAACATGGTTCATTAAACCAACTTTATTATTTGTTTGTTTACTTCATAATTTTATAGTCTATCAAAGTAACATAATTTAGATACATTTTCCCACACACTGATCCTTTGACTTACAATTTAAACACCATCTTTCTTTAATACGATCTGCAATTTTATCAGCCGCCATTGCAACTGTGGCTTGTATGTTAACTAATACAATTTCCGGCATGAAACTGGCATCCACAATCCTTAAACCTCGGACACCATTGACTAGCAAACTTTCATTAACCACAGCTTTCTGATCACACATTGGACCCATCTTTGCTGTACCGACGACATCACCTTGTGGATATGCTAATTGTTTTATATGGCATTTTATATAGTAGTCGGTGGGAAATTTGTAGTTTCTACAGTCTGGCATGTCGACATGAAGTATTTCCGCTTTATGTTCTACAAATGGCGAAGTCTGCACCATTTGCATGACATACTTAAATCCTGATACCAAAGTGATAAGATCTTCGTCTTCCTCGTCCGATAAAAAATTAGCTTGTATTAAGGGAGGATGGAGAGGATTGACACTGTTTAAAAAAACTGTTCCTCTGGATTTAGGTTTTAAAATAGTTGGTACAAAAACGATTAGGGTTTGATTCTGATTATATTTTAATACTGATTTTACTATTTCAGGTATGTAACCAATACTCAGCAAGAAATCCTTAAGGTTTATATCGCTTGGTCCGAAATGGTAATGGTAAATCAAAATGTTGGGATATTCGAAAGGATCTGATCGAGTATTTATAAATCCCACCAAATCGTTAAGGTCCGTTGTTGCCAAAGGACCGTCACGGTGCATCATGTACAAGTAAGTAGCGTCAATTAGTTGGTGAAGTTGATCGACTGACGTACTACTCTTGCTCGTATTGAAACCCACAAAAACTGGAACCCCTATATGTTCCTGCATGTTTTCTCCCACTGGAAGATTGGCCACAAGTGGCACATCTAGTTCCTTCATATGATGTTCTGGTCCTATACCACTTAGCATCAATATTTTAGGAGTGTTTAGCGCTCCCGCCGAAAGAAGAACTTCCCGTTTGGCTTTGAAATTTATATATTCGCCATCATGTAGACATTCAACACCAGTGATGCGTTTGTCTCGTATATCGGTTAGTAATAATTTGGTGACATAGCCATATTTTAAAAGAAACAGATTTTTTCTAGTTTTAACTGGAGTTAAAAATGCTTTGGCGATATTCTGTCTTGTACCACCATCTATAGTTAACACATTATTGATATAACCTAAATAGCTTCGCTCATCGAATTTCGCATATTGCAAGATGCTTGCAGCATCGTAGATCATGTCTTTCACATAATGGTTATCATCGAAATTGTCAAGGACGATTTCACCTGCTTTGCCATAACTTATAGGATGTTTTCGCTTGCTTTTATGATTTTCATTTCTATCATAGAAGAACTGAACGGTCTCATAGCCCCATTCTTCGTTTCCCATATTGTACCAATTATTAAAATCGTGCGAGGTTCCTCGAATATAATGTAAGTTGTTTATAGAGCTGGTACCGCCAAGCACTTTACCCTTGGGTATTCGGCAAACCTTATTAATCATACCTGTACACGCTTTATCATTTTTCTTTGTAACAAACTGCCAATCTTCTTCACTGCCCCTTAATGTGGAATGAAACGCAGGTACCTGGTGTTAATACAAATTGGAGAATTGTGCTTGCCATGAGGAACAAGCTTACCTCTGATGATGATGAAGGGTCACCTCCAGCTTCAATGAGCAGCACCTTCCATTCGGAATGCTTTGATAATCTGTTAGCTAAAACACATCCAGCTGCTCCTGCCCCAACTATTATAAAATCGAAGTGTACGTCAACATTCTAAAAATAGGAACACTTAATTATTTAATTGGGAATGCGATTTTTAACACTTACATCTCGGACGTGGGGACCAATGTCGGAAGGATAATAATCTATTGCACCAAAGCCGCCTTTTTGGACCATGAGGACGTTTACTAACAACACAAAAGCAGTTCCGATTGCGCCTGAGAGAGTCCCTGGATTGGGATCATCAGGATTTTGAGGCATTTTAGACAAGATTTATTTATTCCGAAAACATGAATACTTAGAATTTTAATTTCAAACGCTGCGCTGTTAAATTTCTGATTAATAAACGAAAGTGACACTTGTGACAAATTTTGAGTTTCTTCTGTTTATAAAGTTGGCAGTTATATACTTTATCGGATGTCGGAAAACGTGTACGTAATTTGAACCAGAAATTATGAATATAACTTGTGGGAGAAATTAAAGAGACACTGTAAACGGCCTATACTAATAGTTCCATAAGTTGACGTTTCGTATTAAATGAAACAAGAAGCAAACTTTAATTACGGAAAGAGAGTGTATTAAAGTCTTTAGTAATCACTCTTCAATTTCTTGAAGTGTTCTCACCATGAACTTTATCTTCATTGCTAACTGTAAAATGAGGGTTTTTAAGCTGAAAGTACTTCTGTCACCAATTGGAGATCGGCAACACTAAGGAATATTGTCCACAGTCTTCAATTGCTTTAAAAAATACTGGACTTTTCGTTCCGAATAATAATTTCGAATATCTTTGACCCATACATATTTTCGTCTTCTAAATCCATGTTTTCGTCCAATTTCATTGTATGATATAATATATCCCAGAAAGGTGGTGTTGAGTCCTTTTCTCGTCTTCCTCGTCGTATTAATAAATACAAGCAATACATTGTAATGTTTCGTAACCCAATTTTTCGCACTTGTCTAGTCTCCTGGTAGATTTAGCATTCAATGTCCATATTCAAATCTATACAAAAGTATAACCATAACAATTAATAATTTTCCAACGACTGATGATGTTTAAGTTTTTGTTAAAAAGTAGATTTTTATCCTCGGGAATTTTGTCCTGTTTTTGCTACATTTGGGGGGGGGGATGTTCATTAGCTCACTAAAAGAACAATAAAAGTTCTTCCACAGCATTTTATTCCCTTCCTTCACTTTTTGCCCTTATTTCCCATTTTTATACATGGTTTGATCTGTTTCTAAAACACGTTTCTAAACTTTTCTATACACTCACTTGTAGTGCATGCGTCCATTCGACAGACATAACAGAATATGCGTAGCTGTTGTACCATACCATTATACCTGTACCATACCTGATCTTTCTCTAATACTAACATTCTTAACATCACCTTCCCCATTTGAATAATTCCTTAGTTCCAATGAAAGATTCCTGACCATAGGATATCATTGGGTTATACATTGATATAGAAACAGCTAACCCTGTTTTACACCATCAATAATCTACCGCAACTTGTAAGTTCTAATCTGGTAACCCATTAGTTTTGATTATCAGATACATATATCTGTTCCACTGTTACACTATTTTTACATCTGGATAGGTATATACCATAGAAGAACACCTTCTTCAGAATATCAAGGTGATGATGCGAAGTCTTCTTTTAGTATACAAATGCTGTAGTATCATTAAGGTAAATTAAATGATTGCTAATTGCAGTAAGCTACCATATTGTTCCTGAACTTATCTTTTGCCTCTTTCATACTGCAATCTGTAATTGTCTTGGCGAGGCAGCAGTCTTATGTTCCGCCTTTTCAGAACAGTTATTATGGAAATATTTTAGTGATCTGCTATATGCTATTGAGGTAGACTATCGAAGACCTTCTTTACATTGATACTTTAGTGATCTCCTATATGCTATTGAGGTAAACTATCGAAGATAAACCCAACATGTAACTTTTTGTTACACTCAATATGTTTTACAATTACAATATGGCAAAATTAATTTTCTAAAGCGATGTTGACTGGTGTAGACTGTCTTCAGTTTCTGTTTTCAACTTTCCTTCAAAAACGTTCAAACTGAACACTTCTGTTTGTCACCCCTATTGAAACTTAGAAAATCATTTCATATAATCGTCAAATAAAAATATTTTAATTTCTTATGAGGAAGAACAGGATCGACCGTCTTGTCCCGTGTCTCCTATCATGTTCAGATTTTTCTTGGCGAACCGCTCTTCGCTGTTTTGTTTTCTTGAGAACCTTTTGTAATTCTTCTATTGATATATTCCTTCCATCATTACCTAGACATCAGTTGCGTATCTCTGATTCTGTTTTTCTCTGACCGTTCTCTCTTTTTCATAATATTGTTTCCTTCTACTTCAGCAATAAAATACTGCGCGCCATTTAAGGCAGGTGCGTATATTTTTGATCTCAGGGGTCCGCGGTAGGGTAGTGGCCGCAGAGCTTGGCTTCGGAGTTATTCTACCAAAGTCGCTCAGGTTCGTATCCTGAGCACTGCATTTTCCCAGGGTGTGGTATCTGGGGCTTGAGGTTTTTCAA
Organism: Limonius californicus; assembly: GCA_014611495.1. NCBI lineage: Eukaryota > Metazoa > Arthropoda > Insecta > Coleoptera > Elateridae > Limonius > Limonius californicus. Next base: position 13,829 of record JABXWE010103451.1, on the reverse strand, counting down.
GGGTGGAGACCCGTGAATAGCACGAAATGTGCTGAGCCAGGATAAGATGGGTGGGATGGGAATCATCACAATATCCTAAAAAAAAAAAAACAATTTGATCTGCTTCTCTTATGGCGCATACAAAAATATACTTATAGGAAATATACCATGTATATATATATATATTACGTATATGTAGACTTATTTTCTTATATGAATAAACTTGTACGAGTATACGTTAGGTTACTAGCTTTTGTTGTCTATAAATTCAGAAAGAAACTATATTTTTTTGGATATTTGTTATAAAATATGTTTCTCCGCGACCACTACGAAATTTCACAATTCTGAAATCAATTTTGATAATAGAAAGTTAACATCCTAACCCTTGTTATGGAAGAAATATTCTAAAACACTTACCAGCTTATGCATTTTGCATGTATTTCATTCCATCACTAGTAATGGAATGAATATTCCGTAACAGTATAACAAAAAAAAAACAGTTAGTCTAGGAATCCATGACTTAACAATTGCCTTGAACCGTCATAATTTTGCGATTGCTTTGTAAATATTTGTTCCGAATCTTATTAATTTTATTGTATTTATTTCATATCTTGTGGTCGCGGAGAAAGTATAGTCTGCTACTCTGTTGGGAATGGAATTCGATGCTCGTGGATCCTCACGCTCGCCTTCGGCTCGCGTTCGGAAGATTCAACTCGCATCGAATTTCCATTCCAACCTATTACATATCAGCACAACAGTTTGGTAAACTTTTCTAGATACAGTAGATATACATAGGCAACCAACATTACATGACTATTATTTATGACTCGTGTTTAATTTATTTTATATTGATTGATGTCATTTGTGGCGTGATTACATGTAAAAGGTACTAAGGGGGCCACTTTAAAACATTCACTAAGGTGCTGCTCTCGTTCTTCTTATAACTTATAAGGGTATAATACCACTACTATATATTATATATACTGCTGTAATGTAGGTTGCCTATCACAGGCTGGGTTTATTATGTATTCTACTATTAATGCTCCACATAAAAGTATGACAATAACTGTCCAAGTTTACGAACAACCATTCAGGTACCATACCTGCAAAGATCAATGGACTGTGAAAAGGGGTTTTAAAAGAATTGTGTAGTTGAGAAAAACTTTACAAAACACAGAATTTATTACACTACATTTTTCTTCTAGACAATTAATTAAAAGTATTTAAGCAAAACTATTTTAAAAACTACAATTCATCGTGCGTTTGCATCCAATCTTCTTTTATAAGTTCAGCGCCCTTTTCTCCGATCATTATGATTGGAGCATTAGTGTTACCACTAGTGATAGTTGGCATAATAGAACCATCTATAACTCTCAAACCCTTGACTCCATGGACCCTTAATCGCGCATCCACCACAGCCGTGGGATCTCCTACGGGGCCCATTTTACATGTGCCAACTGGATGAAACAGATTACCAGCAATATTTCTAATGGCGCATTTCCAATAATCGTCCGTATTGAATGTGAATTGCTTACAGTTTGGAAGGTTAAGGTCAGGTATTTCAGGTTGATACTCCTTAAACAGCGATGTTTGAGTAAGTCGTACTACGAATTTCACTGCTTCTAACATCTCGTGAAGGTCTTCATTGCTAGCATCGCTTAAATAATTTGGAAATATCAAAGGCTTTGCAAACGGATCTGCATTGCGGAGCAAAACTTTCCCCGTCGATTTAGGGTTTAAAAGTATTGGGCCAAGAAACATACTATTTGAGATCTTATTGTATTCCAACGTTCTTATAATTAGTTCTTCGGGTAAACGGAACATACGTTGAAATTCTGAGAGCGAAAACGACTCATTTTGATGGAATGCTCCGTGTGCGAATTGTATATTAGGATACTCCGAATTAATTTTCGTGTTTACAAATAGCATAAAATTCGTTAATTCGATTTGACTTAATGGGCCTTGTCTGTACATGAAGTACTTATATAGATTATCGATCTCATCAGTTGGTGATTTGGGTTTCATAACGGGTTTGTTTATGTTAATAGTGATGGGAAATACGAGATGATCTTGCAAATTCTCCCCTACATTTAGATTTTTCACGACTTGAATTCCCAAACTTTCTAAATGTTCCTTGGGTCCTATTCCAGAATTCATTAGTATTTGTGGGGAATTAATTGCTCCTGCTGATACTATAACTTCTTTTTTGGCTTTTAGCCTAAGAAGTTTGTTGTTTATTTTCACTTCCACTCCTTCAATTTTTCTCTGTTTGTCTATTAAGAGCTTTCCAACATGAGCGTTTACAGCAACCAGTAGATTTTTACGATATTTTACAGTTTCAAGAAATGCTTTCGCTGTACTAACTCTAGTTCCTCTTGATATGGTTGTGGGAGTATCCAGAAAACCTAATGGTTTATCTTCTTCATATACCGAATATCCAATTTCTCTATATACATTTTCCATTATCTGACGTATTGGTTGATCGTTTGTGTAACGAGTAAATGCTAGTTCCCCATCTTTACCGAAATCATCGCTTTGCTCTTCAAAACCTTCCAGCTTTTTGAAACTCTTTACAACAGAATTGTAGTCCCATCCAGCATTTCCGGCATCCGCCCAGTTGTCAAAATCTTTTCGGTTTCCTCTTACGTAGATCATAGCGTTTATCACGCTACTTCCACCAACTACTTTTCCTCTTGGGGAGGAGCACGAACTATCTCTTAATCCCAAACAGCACGTTTTTGAAGGTTCCATCACATACTGCCAATCTTCCGTAGTATTCTGAAGACTAGCGAAGAGAGGAGGTATCTATAAGAAAAAAATAGTAACGTAGAAAAATTGGATTTATAATAATGCGGGAGAGGTTCTTGCTCACAATGGGATATTGCGCCCTAAAAAAATGTTTCGGAATGATAATCAAGGAATTTATAACGCCCATTTTGTTGTCACAGCGCTACTGAAGTTATAGGTAGATGCGCAGCATTTTAAAATCGATAATGTTTATAATTTTTGAGAAACCTTATAAATATCTAATAACATTATCCCTTTTTATAAGAGCCACAAACTATTAAAAAAGAGGAAATTTAATTGGCGTTACGCTTTAGCCGCAAATGATTATCCCAGGATGTTACCCCCAAACTACTCAATTAAATCTGAGTATACTCAGAAACCAAAAACAGCTAGGTATTACGATAATCGAACCAGACGAATATTTGATTGCCCTAATGATATTTGAACACCATATTCGATGGCGCTTTCGTCAGTATTGAATTTAATGTGTGAATAACTTTTTGCTAAAAGAAACAATATTTCATGATAAAAATTCCAAATTATTCCCATTTGAAAACTTATTTACCTCACTCATAGCAGACGGGTAAGTTCCTGCTTCCAGCAACAAAACCTTCCAGTCTTCCACTTGTGATAATCTGTTGGCAACAACGGCTCCAGCAGATCCCGAACCGACAACGATAAAATCAAATTCGTCCCCGTCCTTCAAAAGCGGCCCATGGTCAGGCGGAAAGCGGCCCTCCGGTCCTAACGTATGTTGTGATCCAATAAGGGTATTAATTAGGGTTAAAAAGAGATGAGACGCTGGCCCTGCTAAAGTATTGGGATAAGGGTTCAATAATCCGGATGCACATTCCATTTTCTATATTAGCTATGTCTGAAAAAAGAAGCTGAATTACCACTTTACCATTCCTACACAGACTACTGAAGTAGGCCGTGAAAGTATTATAATAACGCTCAGTACAAACCTAGTAAATTTGTAATTTTAGACATCGGTTAAACTGATTAGAAACAGCCAGAAATCTTTAGATAATAGCAGTACAAATATAAAACCCTTGTATTCTATTTTCTAGGAAAGAATATTAATAAGCTTGTAAAATATTTAAGATTAGAGCGTCATTTGGGAACTACACCCAGCATTATCGGGTAAGGACCGACCTGTCTGCCTTTACAAGAATTTGCTCTAGAAGTTTGAGCAATATTTGTTCGTAGGCCCTGCCTACCTAAACAGGTCCGTGTGCTTAGATTATTTAAACCTTGGGGCGGACAAGGATTTGATCTTAATGTATTTTGTTTGTCAGGACAATAATACCATATGTACAAAAAAATTTTAGATAAAGGGTGGCTTTGTATGTCAGAACGTATGTCGCACTTTGAAACTGCTTTTAAATTGAGGGGATCGAGGGTTTATTTTCAAGTACCTACCTACATATTACAATAAATGTTCAAAATGTCCACCGTTTTCATCCAAGCATAAATTTACACGCCTTTTTCATGTTATCAAATGCGTTTTGGAGCATAACGGGTGTGATATTGGCACATTCTTCAACTATATTAAATCCAAGGGGTCATTGTAATTCAATAAATGTTGAGTGAACCATTGGCAATACAACAATACAACACGCGCCTGTTATTATCACCCGGTAACAATTCATGAGTTGTCTGCATCTTGTAAGGAAATAGACCAATGTCTCTTCTCAAAATTGTTCTACAGGTACCTATGTACAGATACAGGAACTTGTTGTACGAGTCGGCGCAATGATGTTGTAGGTGCTTCATTCATAATCTCTTGAACATTTTGAATGGTCTCCTCTGTACGGACTGTTGGCCTTCCACTTCCGCTCTTCCGTGTTACGCTTCCTGTTTCTCTAAATAACCGCACACAATTTCGTACCACATTAAAAAAATCGGCCTCCAGAAACACAAAATCAGGAAACTGTTGTCGAAATTCAACCATACAAGGGCGGGTACTGTAAATCCATTCCCCATTTTCAAGGTTTCCATTGCGAAAATAAGATTCAACGATGAATCGCTTATGTATTTCTGTAAACACCATTATTAAATTAAATCTGATTAAAACTGACATTTAATTGTCATAAAATCATCAAAGACCGACGTATTGAAGTACAAAGCCACCCTTTATCTAAAATTTTTTTGTACATATGGTATTTAATTTGTTGTAGCTATATCTGCCAGGTAATGAACTTGTTTTGTTTGTAAACGACTATTTTCACACTTTCAACTTAAAAATAAAATTTGCATGACAAATAAGATTCCAAGATAAACCCTTTTTCATCTTATCATTATAAACTCTTCTGCCACATAGCAGTACAAGGCACAAAAACAAGAAAGTAGTGTGAATATGGAATGTTAATTAAAAACAAAAGGCAAGTAAATTACAAATAGTGCTGAAACAAACAACCTTTATTTTAAAGACTCGTGCATCTCTGCTGCTGCTTGATTGTTTGTTAAGTTCAAAAAACCTGGACAGCAGCTTCATGAACACCATCTAAGTTATAAAACGTTTGTAACTACAACTTATTTTTAATGTAACCCCAAAAAAAAAAGTTAATTGTATTTACTCTAATGATCTGGCTGGCCAACTCGTTCCTCGAGTTTGCTGCGAACAACCATTTTTCTTATAATTGAGTTTTTTCCGAATAAGTCTGATATTTGTGAAAATAAATCCATCAAGTATAATATCAGAGAAAGAGAAATGAAGGCTCTTTCCAAAGTTCTTGTCTATATCTTTGAAAATGCAAGATCGAGTTAAAGATTGATATCTATAAAAAGTGGCAAAAGTGCCTTAATAATGTTAAAGCCTCTTTGATTTTTTCTGAATATACTGAATGGGGATCGTAGTAGCCCTTCAGATACTGAACAATTCTACTCAACCAAATCTCGAAATCTTTCATGCCATCATTATTTTGGACTGTGTATATTATTACATTTCTAAATTTGTTTTCAATAGAAAATTAAAATGGTATAAAGTTGTGGTGTGCTAAACCACATAATTTCTACTTTATTCAATTGTTTGTGTAAGATTTTGATCTTATTTGTTACTCTGCTCAATTGTAGCTAATAAAACTAATTAGTACTAGTTTGATGAAAATGTTTGTTGATAGTTGGTCAACAAAATTAATTGGTCAATTGAAACATAAACTACTACATGCGATTACCCCTTTTCGCAATTTGTCTAATTTCTTGAAATTATTCAACAGATCACATTGTGTATTATTTCACAATCTAAAAGTCCATTAAATCGGTTTTGATTTGATGCACATATGTGATAGTGAATATGAATACATTACATCAGGGCAACTTTTTATGTAATCTACCTAGCCCTGAAAAAACCATGCAAAGCAATGAAAAGAATTAATTTTAAATGTAACTACCTTCTACACTTATTTCAAAGTTTTTCAAGCTGCTTTTGCTTCAGGCAAAAATTCCTTTGGTAGTAGACCTTTAAAATATTGGTCTACAACATTTTTCATTTTATTATCTGAAGCAAAACTTCTGCCTCTTAAGATTCTTTTTCAGATTTTTTAACAAAAATATACAGCATATACTCCAAGAATGTAACCGCTTTTCTTTCAAGGCTTTCTTCAAATTTTTTTGATTGTTTTGTCTTTGGCATTAATTGTAGTCCTTTTCCGCATGTACTCGCAAAACTCCTTCCTCATCCCAAATAGTAATCACCATCAATTTTCCAGCAGAAGACTGCGTTTTGGCTTTTTTTGATGGTGAAGATCCCAATGATCAACCCAAGAGTCATCTCCTGAAACAATTATGATAAGCTTCTAGAGCCCCCAAATTTTCTTGAAAAATTTATCAAGTTTTTGCTGTGGCATTAGCAGTCTGAAAATCCAAAAGGCAGACACCTTCATGTCGAAATCATAATACAGTTGTTTTTGATACATTTACTTTCCTAGCAGTATGAGACACATTCATTTGCTGATGTGATAACGCCAAATCTTCACTATTTCATCAGACCTTGTTGTAATTGGGAGTCTCTTAATTCTTGGCCCAATTGAAATTGTTTAGCCCGAATTTTTACATTATAATAGGGTAGCCCTTCATTTCCATTCACTGCAGCCCTCTTTAGTGAGAAAGTTTATGATGCTGCAATATTTACTCCAGATTATAATCTATTCACGATTGATTTGCCATTCAACAGGCTGTGGAAATCTGGGGGAATATGTGGTATCATTGAAATTTGTCAATTAATTAAGTTGGGTTATGCTAGTTTTTGTTGATGGAGGTTATGATTTTTGAAAGCAGGCAATGTTGCCAGTGGAGCTTGTTTGTTCATTTAACGTCCACCTATTACTGCTCAATATTGGTTTATAATACTTAGATATAATAATGATTTCATTATAAATAAAATAATAACTATAATTTAAATGTTGTCGTAACACATACCAAATACATATTGCTGTTCTTTTTTCACGAGAATTCTGAACTCAAATTGTATATATACAGAGCATATTCCACGCCAGTCTTTGTTGTCCTATATTTAGGTCTTGCAGCAAATTAAGAAGAATTAACGTCCATGCCGCTCATGTTTCAAATTGATATTATGGTAGTCCAGTGGTTGATTGTTTGCCTCTGGTGCTAAGATACCCAAGTTCGTATTCCACTGAGGTCAGTGTTTTTCTCGGGCGAGATAAAAACTGTAAAACACTCATTCACAATTTAGATGCCAAAAGAATACCCCCTACCCTATTCCACCTTCATGCTATCACTAGAAGTATCTGAACCATCGGCACCCTCCGATTCTGAATCAGATCCCCCATTTGAAATATTGAAAGAAGGAATATTTTCAAACGATAAATTTCCCATATGTTTTGTCCAGTCTTCCAAAATAAGTTTTTCACAATGCTCACAGTTGCGCTTTTTCAAAATTTCGTCAGTTACGTATGTTTTATTTCCGTCTGCTGTAAAAGGTTTAATTAACTCCCAAAGCTTTTTCTTAGTAATTTTGCCCTGAATTTCGACTTACCAGATTATTTTAGAAAAGTAGGGGACTCTAGAGCTGGCAACACGGCAATTCCATTTTGACATTGCTAGAAATCAATCAAATAATATTTAAGAAAGGCAACTTAAGAAAAAAAAAACAGCCTGCTGGATGGCAAATCAATCGTGAATAGTGTATAATGTTTGTTTGTTTTTATTTAACGTCGGCCTATTTTTTCTAAAGTTACCAATTTTTAGCAAACAAGTTGCAGAAAAATCCTATAACTTACGGAATTTCAATCAAATTTGATGGAGATATGCACAAATGTCACAGCAACTTGGCAGTAAAGCAATCGTTATTTTAGGTTGTCATTCTCATGACTAAGTAGATTGCATAAAAATGCGCCGTCATATAAGCAGTACAAAATAGCATAATATGTATATCAATTCTAAACACTACTTGTTTACACACTGACATAAAAATTTGTTTTTAAATGGAACGCCCTAGATATTTTCACATAGCTAAAATTAGCACAGAAATAGTGTATTGTTATAAGTTGTATTTTCAATGCATTATACGGTAACAAAAGAATTGTCAATAATTTTTTAATAAGTACAAATCTGATTTAAGTACAATATGTAAATTATGTGTTTTTAAAACAAAAAATCCTTGTATCTTTATATATTGGGAATTAGTTACAAACACAGTGTGGATATATCTAATTTATATTTTAGTTTTACACGATGCAGCAAGGAAGACCGGAACAACCATTTAAGAAAAAGAAACGTATGTTCGTTATATCTTCTAAATGTTGCTCTGTTCATTACACATTTCCTTACAGGAAGACCACAAGTTATTAGAAAGAATCCCAGAGAATCTAAAGATATTCCTAAATCTATCCCGTACTTGTTAATTGGCGGAGGAACGGCTTCATTTTCTGCATTTAGGGCCATCAAATCTGCTGACCCATTAGCAAAGGTAATATTTATGTTTAGGTTCTGACTGAATATTTTACACACACTCGGTCCCGGTCTCCATTTGCCATTGGGGATGAAATTAATGGCACTCCTCGAATTACGGTCGAATTAGATGAGTATAAAGACCATAAACAAAAACATTCACACACAACAGGCAAGCCAAGCATGGTTTCGCACCAACACGGTAACCCGCAGAGGCGGGCCCTGCACATAGCACAAACTAGCTTAGCCTTGCCCCACACCGCCTCGACACTGCGCAGGCGGTACAAACGAGGATCACGACACTAAAAAAAAAAAAATCCGGTGTATAAAAATGGCTCAAAGCCAATACATATTATTAAATGGAAGAGTATTTTTTCAACAATCTTATAATAACCGATTTCTTTTTAGTGTCCCCATTTCTTAGTGATAAGATCATTAGCATTACTTTGTTACTTACGTACTATAATTTTTTGTCTAATCTGGTTGACAATTTTTTAATCTTCATTCACATCTATTTTAATATCGTTACATGATGATATTTTGAATATTTACAAATGAAATTTCACAGTACACCATGGAAGCAACATCATCTAGAACAAAACAATTGCTTATAGTTAAACCAACTAGTATCGTTGACATTTCAGTTGCATTTCAGAATTGTTATGTAAGCATCATAAATAAAATAGGTTTAGATAAGAATCTGCAATGCTGTTTTCGAGAACTAAATTAGCGCCACAAGTGGTTGTGGGCGATACTAAAGTGCAGGCGGGAATTTGGAACTTGTGGTGTTTACTAGTAATTCCCACCATAAAATCAAAATTTTTTCATGGACTGTGGCCTTTATCTGTACGATAAAAAACATTTTAATTTTAAAGATATATTGAAATAATACAATAGTACATTGTCATTGGCAAGCAAAAATTTTTTAACAAAAGTCTATGGCCTTTCCCAGCTCCTTTCAGTAGAGACACACAATATTTTTTCATCTACAGTAAATCTTCTTGCTTTTGTTTTTAATTTTTGATTTCTGATTTGGAGTATGATGAATGTATAAGTAGCTTCATTAACTGAATTGAGCAATTTTGCAAAATTTGCATCTTTTGAAACATTTTCAGCGTCTCTAGTCTTGTCCTTAGTCTCCTTATTTTGTATTTTTGCATTTCGGGCTTAGTTCAGCTTGTCTACTGGCATTAACGCATTATAAGTACTGTTTGTTAAATAAATATTTAATAACTCAAACTAAAATTGTGCAATAGACATCTAGAAATGTCTGCCACAACCATTTAAATGATATTTACATCTCAATTTATGACAAAATTCTGCAAAAGCGCTGTATTCTAATGGGCGCGCTTAACTAGCATATGACCACTATTTTGTGGGCGCTACGGCAATGAGCAGGCCTGGTAGGTATAGGTGGCTTCGGAATGAATCGGGACATTCGAAAATATCCGTATCACAGAGGAGTCCACAATGAAAGGTTTCACTTGATTTTGTAAAATTTTAAATTTCCCTGATAACTTCGGGGGGATACAGGGCTCTGTACTCTTTATAATAGGAGGTAAAGTGTCAGGCAACTGGGACATGCTAGCATGTGGAAAAAATTGTCACATTCTTCCTTTTCAGCAGGTTGTGATTGTAGTTGACTATCAACTTCTAAAGTATTAATCAACTCATTCTCCACCTGCAGATCTTAAAACATAATGAGAAGAAATATACCAATGCCAATTTGCTAAATTAGATTACAAAAAAACAGATGTAATACCTGATGAACAAAGTGTGGGCACTGCGTCTTTACAAAGCCCTCTTTTGGTCCCCGGTACCAAATACTCCTGTACAAAATGCCTTTCGGATTTCACATACAAAAAGTGATTGGTGTATCTGAGTTGGATTTAATTGCTTAAATTTTGGATCATTAATATTTTCAATCCACTTTTGTAATACATCCAAATCCTTGGGGAATCGGTGCCTTTTGCTTGTACGATGTTCACAACTTCGGATGCAAGCATTCATTTTTATAAATTCTGTTAATGGAATCCATCTTAGTCCAGACAAGGACTGGTTTTTTAATTTAGAAAAACAAACAACAACCAACAAACGCACTTGACTGAAATGAGTTAAGATTATGAGGTTATAAACCAATGACTCACGTGGCGAACATAAGCAAAATTTTGTCACCAGCGCTTGCAACGGTTGTGGGAAAAAGTAATAGTATTGCCTCAAACCTTACAAATTCTATTCCGCCGCCCGCCGTTTAACTTACTTATCTAAACTTATTTTATTTATGGCTTTGACTAACAAAATATTGATAGCTGTCAACGTTAGCATACACTGTGTGGTAAACGGCATATAGTACCTCTGTAGTAGACCGCATACTACAGCAGAAACGTGACGGTATACCGCATACTATAGTGGCACCTTCAAAACTTAGATATACTCCTATAGCATTCCTATACATAGTCAATAATCGAATTTAAACACTTATCATATTGTGTTACACTTTTTTGAGTACCTATCGTCATACAACGTTGGCGAGAAATTCTTAAGATGAAGGAAGAGGTGATAGTCAGTCGACGTTAAATCAGGACTGCATGGCAAATCTCAATTGAATTGCTCTATAAGTTGTAAAATCACGACTCCAAAGGTCAATACTCGCCTTTTGTTCACTAATTGTCGTACGACGTTCCCGGAAACTAACCAACAACAAGTTCTAAAATGTTTTCTTGAACTTTTGGCTTTGACGGAACTCGCATGCTTCCACTGCATTGATTGTTGCTTGGTCTTAATATTTTCGTACAAAATTGATATCTCGTCGCCAGTTACACTCTCATTCAAATACTCATCGCCATCAGTTTCTTAGCAATGCAGGAAGATCAGTGCAGAGCCCATTTGCTTGTTTGTGTGAACAACCGTCAACATCTTGAGCACCCACATCACACAAAGTTTGTGGTAATGTAGGTAACTTGTTCGTTATAATTTCATGCAGTATCGTAGGTGAAGAATAAAATTTACTGCAATTTTTGAAATCGTGGAACGCCGAAATCTACAAATTTTCTTTTTTACTTTTTCCACCCGATCATTGTTGTTCGGTTATCTTTCACATTCCTACACCAGTTTCTATGAATTTTCCTTCACTCATGATGCCTGAACCATAAACCTCGTACATAGGACAGCTAATTTCTATAATAGAAATGGCGATTTGGCTTTCAGAAATATGCACTCTTTTGGAAAATACGCAAGAGTTTTCAAACAAACATTTTTGTATCAACAATAGCTAAATAATGATGTGATACATAGCTACTGTGATCTACATCGAATCTCAAAATATATATACTTGTTTAAATACTCCCGTTTTTATTTTCTCCATTCTCTCCGCATGTAACGTTTGAATTAAATTCTAAAGAAAATGTCTGTAAATTGTATAGTACATCGAAGAATGGGTTTAATACATAAATTTATGTAATTTTCTAATATTTTTGTAAATCCTTATAATTTCTAATATTTAAAAATATTCTCACTTATATAAGTTTATCCTTAACAGATGAATAATTCTAAATGATCAAGAATCACTCTACAAAGAGCATCGTACTAACTAATATCTAGAAGAATTTTCCCCAAAATTCAAATACTAAATAAGTAAATAGTTAACGAGGCCGCTTTAGCCAACAGCCATTTTCTGAAAAGTTTTTCCACAAATACATTTGCACATATTTTAATAACATTAGTGTACTTGAAACCCCTTCAAATTTGCGGCTACATAATATAATGCTGTTGCCCTCCAGTACCAAATCAACACTTACATAACCCAGAAATATATTATAATTAAATTTGTACATTACTTTGTATATTTATTCATTAACCACACGATCCTCTATGTTGAGATCGCTAGACAAATAAACGCGAATCACATCAAACGTGCTTTCAAAGATCCAAGGCGAAATTTTGTGATTTCTCATCTTACAGCCACCTGAATTAGAGAGAGGGAAACAATCCATTTGAAGCTGAAATACTACTTTGACACTGCCCCAGTTCTAAAGCACATCTGAGAGCATCCTACAAAGGCGATGTAATATACCGACAACGAAATCTAACAGCGCTATTTTACTAAGAATTGTACTTTACAGCAGAATAGGAAACCCCCCGGCAAGATCACATTGTCTTTAGAGCTTTACGATTAGTCTTGGGTTTCCCACAACCATAAACTTAGTCAAGACAATACAGTAGGAAGATTTATATTTCCGATTAGTCTAGTCTATGAAAAACAAGATCAGTTACCTACATTTAAGACTTGTCCAATATAACGTATGTAACAAAAGTTTTCGGAAAAATATCAACAGTAGCACATGAACCGAAATCAGTTTTATATCTAGTCGTCTGTAGAACAAAACAAGGTGTATTAATTGACATTTAGTGTAGCGTATCACCTTCTCTAAATAACTTCTGGTAACATGTCTTACAAGTTAGATATTCGTAAGAATATATATGCGTTGGTTGGACGGATGCCTAAACGTGATATTGTGAATATGTTCAGAGACAGGAATGTTTCGATTTCGACTATTTATCAAACAATTCGCGAGTGCGAACAAGGTATTCCCTGTATAAATTTACCAAAAACTGGACGTCCACGAGTTTTACCTCATGCTTCCGTTAGGAGATTGGTAGAAAGAGCTAAAGACAGGGTTGGGACTTCAACACGAAAGTTATCGCGTAAATTTCGAGTTTCGCATATGACCATTAGTAGAGAATTGAAGAACAATGGATTGCAGTTCCGAAAAAGAAAGAAATGCCCAAAATATTCTGATCTACAGCTGCGAAGAATTCCTAGATGTTGTCGATATTTTAATGGAAACAAAGTGATCGTTATGGACGACGAGAAATACTTCACTTTGTCGAACGCCGAAATGAAAGGGAACGATGGCTTCTATACTGATGATATTAGGAATTGCCCTAATGAAACTAAATTTAAATGTAAGGCCAAATTCGCTGATAAACTACTAGTCTGGTGTGCCATATCAGAAGCGGGAATTTCGCGTCCGTATATTGGGCATGTTAGAGGAGAAGCGGTAGATGCAGTAATTTATACACAGAGATGCCTTCCAAAATTACTTGATTTTATTAATTAATGCTCATCACGTTAATGATGAAATAGTATT
>JABXWE010103450.1:0-31503 GCA_014611495.1 Limonius californicus | reverse complement strand
CAGAATGATAGTACAAATTCTAGTTGTATTTGTTACGAATATTCTCTTAAAATATGTTCAATGTGATTTCCTTATTTTAACCTTTCATGTCCATTAAATTTATTTTCTATGAATAATCTTGTTTGCTAATAAAAAAATATTAATGTTGCTAGTGTATGATTTGTTTTGGATTAGTGGGCAAAAACCAGGTATCTCCATTGTTTTTGTTATTGTTAGTTTAATGTAAATGTTTAAAAATCTAATATAGTTGGTATAACTTTCGCCATTTACAGCGATAAGTCAATAAAAAATGTCAAAAACACAGATTTATAAAAGGTAAATTTGTAACTACGTTTTTTTCGCCTCCTGTAAAATTACAAATTATGGAGATACCTGGTTCTTGCACTGTACCCCTCTATTCTACTACCTAATACAAAAATCAACGATTAAAAAATGAAAATTGATTCTTTCTTCACTTAACCTGAGTTTAAATTAATTTATGCTGTACGTAACAATCCAAAGACCTTATGTCAGGTGACGAATTTAATAATTTCCCGCGAGATGAATTTGTGGAATTTGTTTATGGTGCATATTCCATTTGCAGAACCAATACAAACAAATACTGAAACAATGCTGAAGTGTACATTAATCTAGCTTTCGCCGAAAAGAACCGAAGGTCATTCGAATACATTTCATTTCATTTTCTGATTTTGTGCTAATTTCAATTAGGCTTTTAAAAATAGGAACTTAATTTAAATTATTTAATAAACTACTTAAGTAGATATCCAATATACTATAATCTGAAGAAGAGGCGGTTATTTTTTTGTTAACTTATGTATTCAAAAACTACCTACTTTAATGGTTGATTTAGTTTTGAAGAATTAAACAGGAGTTTCTAATTACGGAGTGGTATAAATTTTTTTAATACATAAAGCTGTCAGCAATTACGTAGTTGCTATTCATGGTTTTGTTAAACAAATTATACAGAACAGTGACGCTTGGCTAATATAATTACACTGACAAAATTGTTGCGTTTGATGATATGAAGGTTTAAGTAAGAATATCATTTGCTCCTGCTTCAAGTATATGATAGCGTGTGCTTCCTAGCATTTACTACCCGGATTTTTGTACATAGACGCATTTACTCTATGTATGGGAAGCATTTACTTTGTAGGTATAAGAAAATATAGTAAATGCTGCGAAACAAATACATTTACTTCAAGTAACAGCAAATGCTTTTTTTTAATTCACACCACTCGCTAATCAATTTCTACTTCTTTGAGTGCTCTATCTCTTACAAGACATAGCGACCTTCTTTCCTAAGCTTCTGTTGCGCGTTTTAAGTGGCATAGATATAGAGGACCTACAGCTGCTTAACGTGGAGTCCGAACCACGGGAAGTGGAAACACTTCTACTCCAGAGAAGATTTACTAGGCAGAATACTTCTCTGGTTTGCCACTGACTTGCAAGGGAGAACGGCCTTTAAAAATCAGATGCTTCGGTACTGAGAATTGAACCTCAGACCTTCAGCGTAGAAGTCAAACACGCTGACCTCTAGCTCACAACCTCTCGCTAATCCACTATGTAACTTATAAAATTCGAATTGGTGGAGGGTTAACTATTTATTGCAATTTGACAATGCGTAATATATTTAATACTTCAAATAACAGATATCTAGCTGAATCATTTTAGGAGCTTAACCTTTATAGAGCTGAACGATGATGATAATACGAGCTCCCTTTATAGCAATTTGAATTTCAAGTTTATTTCAATGTGTACATTTTTATTTTCACTAGTTGAATTCTTCACTGATAAATTCTGTAGATGTGCTTAACAGGAAGGATGCAGTAAACAGTCTGGCAAAGAGAAAATCTGGTAGATTACAACACCCAAAATGTTTTATTAAATTTATTTACTCCAGTATAAAACACAATACGTGATTACAGTACTAAAATTTCCGCTCTACATTTTTAGTTAGAATTATTTTTCGCAAACATGCAAAAACTAAAATAGGTTCCCATTTGTCTACGGTGGAAGCAAAATAAATTGCTTAATTACAAATAAAACATACCTACTTGCAGTAGGTACTGTAATGTCTAAGCTACTCATTTTGCTATTTGTTTTTAATATTGTGTACAAATTGTTATGCCAGTAAAACTGTATAAGTATTTATTTATCGAGCTTGGTGTGTAACTCGATATCTATACGAGATAAGACAATTGGCAACACCGTGTGGCTTCCTATACTCGGTGAAATATCAACATTTTATACAACCGGGTTTCTTATAATCGATATAACATAAATGGCCTCGTAAAACCTGCTGTATATTTTTTCGACTGTATGTCGAAAAAACTTACCCCTCTCCGGTTGCCTCCAATACTATAATCGTATATTACCAATAGAGCTAATATACACACTTCTAGCCTTAGTATTAAGGCCGGGCTTGAGGTTGCCCAAAGAACATACCGGGCTTCGTATAGGGCGTTGTGCATGTATATATATATATATATATATATTTGCTGCACTCAGGCCTTTTAAGCCCATAGCTTGACGGTTTCTCTCCATCCCTCCGATCTTTAGCTCGTGTCTTCCAGTCCTGTATCCCCTTTTCTCTTAAATCTTCTTTCACTGCGTCCAGCCATTTCCTTTTTGGTCTTCCTCTTCTTCTCGGTTGTCCTAGGTTTGTATTCATCAGTTTTTTTGGAATCCTGTTGTCTGATTGCCTTTCTAAGTGCCCTAGCCACCTCAGTCTTCCTGTCTTGACTTGATTTCTGAGCTTTGGTTGTTTGTAAAAGTTCCTTATTTCTTCGTTTGTTCTTCTTACCCATATTTCTCCTTCCTTTTTCCCTCCAAATATCCTTCTCGGAATTTTGCTCTCCCATACATCTATTCTCTCTTTCTCTTTTCTATTGAGGATCCATACTTCGCTCCCATACAGTCCAGTTGGTCTTACGACTGTTTTATATAGATAGATTTTTGCTCTCCTAGATACATTTTTGGATTTTAGTATTTTGTTTAAAGCACCTGCACATTTATCTCCTTTGGCTAATCTTGCTTCAATTTCCTTCTCTTCGTCCCCCGTTTCCGTTAAGGCAATTCCTAAGTAAGTATATTTTTGGACCTTATCTACCTTTATTCTGTTCGTTGTTCCCATTTCTACTATCAGGTCGTCCTTTTGCTGTTGGGGTTTTTCTGTTGGTCCTAGTTAAACAAATTTGGATTTGCTCTCATTCATTTTCAGGTTTACTGTTTCTGCTGCTGTTATAAACTTTTGGCATATTTGGGTTAACTCTCGTCTTGTCCTGGCTAAAAGTACTACGTCGTCAGCGTATACCAATATCTGGTGTGATCTTGTTCTTAAGGTACCCGATCTGTTAATGCCGCTTCTTCTTATTACCCATTCTAGAAGTATATTGAAAAGTGTTCTTTACAATGAGTCTCCTTGCTTTAGCCCTGGGCCTGTTTGGAAACTTTCAGAAATCCGGCTTTTCAATTTAACTTCATTTTTTGTATCTTTTAGGGCCGGTTTTATAAAAGTCTAGGTTGACTGTCGGTTGGATCTTCAACCTTCGGTTGAGCATGTTGTGGTTTTATATAGTATATTAAAACATGAGTTACAGAAGGCAACATATTCAAGCACGAATCCGAAATTCGGACACGAGCCGCGTAGCGTAGCGTAGTGTTTCTCTGTTTCGGCATTAGAATGACATTATTCTCGCACTACTTTTAAGACTAGAATGGAGTCCATTCTTAAACGATTTTTAGTGACATTTTGTTGTCAGCGATTGGTGTGCCTGCGGTCTGACATTAAGTGTATATTCCCTGCTGAAAGACTTTATCAGATTTGAGTATTATCGTGGTCTGCGGAATTTAAATTGATATATTTTGCATTAAACTATAATGTCGATTTCGTATTAAATAAACTTTGAAACGTCGAATTCCCACAACTGACAAACACAAATAATTGCTGCCAACCTAACTATATTCTACCAAAAGTTTCCTAGACAATGTCAACTATTTTTATAAAAAAATTTAAATAAATAATGTAAACGGAAGCCGAAACAGAGAAAATAGTATAAAAAACTCGTTACAGGAGGCCATTCAAGCACTCTTCCGTTCGGACACTCGCCGCTACGCGGCTCGTATCCGAATTTCGGATTCGTGCTTGAATATGTTGCCTTCTGTAACTCATGTTTTAATATACTATTCTAGGTGATAGTTGAAAAAAACCCACGTTGTTTCAGGTTGGCAACACTGGCAATTGAGATTGTAACCAATCAAATTCGTCTTGTTCCTTGTTAGTAAATTAAAGTTTCGAAGATGTCGCTGCCAAAGCGCGGGAATTATAAATTTTGCAGAGTAAATCACCTCTGAAAGAGATGTTACAGGAATATTACATTAAAAGTACAATACCAGATTCGTTTGACGTGTTATAAATGAAATCTGTTTAAAATTTGTTACTTTACATCAATAATAATGACTGCTTGATATAATTATGTATAAAATGCAATGATGAGTACAGGTAACCTCACTTTTATGCGACTGTGACAGCGAGCGCGACCGGCCGTGAAGCGACGTTTGCACGTTTTTGTATGTTTGTGTGGTCTTGAGGTTTGAAATAAATCTTCAAGATGGATAGATTTATTAGTGGTTTGGCATGGGAAAGTGACTCATCAAGTAGTGACGACGAAGAGTTACTGGAAGCGGTGTTCCGACAGTTCTGACGCATGCGCACATCTACGGTTTCCTTTCAACCGACGGTTGTAATTTCTCAATCCGTACTCCTACTAGCGGTTGACTTCAACCTTGGCTGGACCGAGGGTTAATTAGTGTCATTTTTGTCCAATTTATCAATTTTCTTGGCACTCCTAGTTCTTCCATTGCCTTGAACAGCTCCTTCCAATTTACCGAATCGTAGGCTTCTTTGAAATGTATCAGTACTATGTATAGTTGTTCCCCGTACTGGTTTAACATATTTTGTGTTTGTTTCAGCGTAAAGATATGGTCAGTTACTGATCTCTCTGATCTGAATCCGCTTTGGTATTCACCTACTACCTTTTCCGCATATTCTTTAATTTTTATCTCTATTGATTTTGCCACTATCTTATATACAGTATGCAGTAGAGCTATTCTTCTATAGTTTTGACAGTCATCTTTTTTCCCCTTCTTATAAACAGGTACTGTCTGTGCTATTTCCCACTCTTTCGGCATCTTTTCCTTTCTCCATTTGTCTTCTATCATCTCATGTATTTTTTGTGTCAGCAGGTCTCCTCCATACTTTATTAATTCTGCTTATATTCCGTTTCTTCCTGGGCTCTTGCCGTCCTTTAATTTTTGTATTATTTCTTGTAAGTTTTCTATTGTCGGTTGTAAAGTATGTTCATCTTCTTCTTCTTTTTGACTGTTGGTTTTTTCCTCTTCTTCCGTATCTTTTCCTATTTCTTTGTCGTTCTCCTTCAATAGGTCTTTGAAATATTCTCTCCATTTTATTAGTGCATCTTCGTCATTGATTATTAGCTTCCCTTCTTTGTCTCTTATATATTGGGTTTTCTGTCTGAACCCCGTTCTATTCTTTCTAGTTTCTTGGTGAAAGTTTTTCATTTCTGTTTCTAAATTTTTCTTCGATTTTCTTTATTTTTTCTTCCATGTATTCCCTGTTCTTAGTTCTACATATTTTCTTTGTATTGTTGTTTATCTTCAAGTGTACCTGCTTGCAGAATCTTCTCTTTGCCATCTCTTCTTTGCATTCTTTCTCAAACCATGTCACTCCTTTCCTTCTCGTTGTGTGTGGTATTGCTGTTATCGCTGTACTTTTTATCTATTCGCCTCCACCTCTGATTTACTTCTTTATCTTGTATTTCGTTTAACTGTTTCTTTATCTCCTTTCTATACTTCCTTGCTATCGTTTCTTCTGTTAGTCCTCTTATATTTATCCGTTTGTCTTTCCTCTTGTTTTTTGTTATTCTAATTCCGGGTTTTTGTTTTAATCTTGCCATTACCAGAAAGTGGTCGCTGTCTGCATCTGCCCCTCTGTAGTTGCGTACGTCTTTCATATCTTCCGCATTTTCTTTCTGGATTAGCACGTGATCAATCTGATTTGTGTATTTTCTGTTAGGTGGTAGCCATGTGCCCTTGTGAATTTCTTTGTGCTCAAACTTAGTACTCACAATGTATAAGTTATGTTGTATTGCGAAGCTTATTATTCTTCTGCCGTTATCGTTACTCTCACTATGTTTACTATGTTGTCCCACTACTGGTATATATATATCTTCCCTTCCTATTTTCGCATTGCAGTCTCCTATCACTATTTTAATGTTCTGCTTTGGCATCCTATTATAGGTGTCTTCCAGTTTTCATAAAATCAATCCTTAATGTCTTCTTCTTCATTCTCTGTTGGTGCATGAATATTTAATATTGTTAGGTTTCTATTTTCTAATTTTATTCGTGTACTGTTTTGCCACCAGAAATCCTACTCCTAGCATTCTTGTCAGTCCGCCACTGTTGAAGTATGTATATTTCTGTAGCTCTGTTATAAATTCTTCTTTCTGTTTTGTTTCTTGCAATGCTAATATTTCAATATTATATCTATTTGTTTCTTCCTCTAGGTGTTTTAATGCTCCTTCTGCATAGGTGCTGCATACATTCCACGTCCCGAGTTTCATTTCCCTGCTGTCTTTTTTGCTTGTATTTGTGCCAATTTTTAATTTTCTTTCTTTTTTTTTTCGTTTTCCTTTTCCTTTGCCTGTGTCGTTTTTTTACCCCGTCCTTGCTCTTTACTATTAGTTTTTTGCGGAATTCCCTGTTTTTGTAATTTTCAGGAGTTTCTCTCGTATTACTTCTTCATTACTACCTGGTGATCTTTGGCTTGACGTTCTACCTTCCTTCTTATCTCCCTCTCTTACTGTTTGTGTCTCAGTCGCCCCAAGTAACTCCTCCTTGTCCTTGGAAATCGCGTTTTCCTCTCCATTTATCTCTTTACTCGCTCCTTCTCCTTCTTTTCCTGCATCGTGAGCTTCTAGTTGTTCCAGGGAGTAAGCCTCGCCATTTATTATTAGCTTATTATATTTGACTGCTAGATGCCCTTCTGTTCTAATTAGCTTCATACGTCTTATGAGTTCCTTTCTTTGTTTTTGCACTTCTCTTGAGAAATCTTCCTCTATGTAAATTTTTGTACCTTTTAATTTTTTTGTCGCTTTAAGTGCCTCTATTTTCTTATTCCAGCTTCCCACTTCTATCTTGATTGGTCTGCATTTCCTCTCCTGTCGTTTCCCAATCCTTTTAATTTCTTTTACCTCTTCTTCCATGTTCATTATTATTCCTATATCTCTTAGTATCACCCTTACTTTTTCTTTTAAATGTAGATCGCTCCCTTCCCCTTGTTCCTCGACCCCGTGTATTATTATATTTCTTTTCCTTGTTTCTTTTTCCATTTCCTCCATTTTTCTATCCTGCTCTAGCATATTTTGTTTAATTATTTGATTTTCTTTTCTCAGTTTCTCATTTTCAGTCCTAATTCTAGTTAAATCGTTTTAAAATCGTCTATTTTCTTTTCTACTCGTTCTCCTCTCTCTTCCAGTCCCTTTAATTTATCTCTTATTACTTCCAATAACTCCTGCATCTTAATACTCAATCTTCTCAATAAAATTTCTCGCGCTTCAAAATTAATTGTATGCAAGGCCGGCCTGTACCAGCTGGTTTACGTGCTATCACGGCGCGATAAGAGTTTGACCAGGATCAACTCTGCGGAGGTCGCGCTCTTCTCACCGTCGTAATTACCTAAATAAGCTGTTATATTATGCTCATACCTTCTGATTTTTGTGTACTGTACTGATATTGTAGTAAACTTCGTATACTCCTCTACTTCCTTGCGTAGTTGCTTGAAAATACCCGCAAAACGAGTTAAAATTTCGGAGCTCACACACTTGCGTTCACATCTATGTATACTCTAAAACCTAGTGGCATGGGATGACACTCCTAATATTAGAAGAATAACAGGAAGCAATTACCCAAAAGAAATCAGGGACCTCATCACACAAAAAAGAAATGGCAGCAAACCAGAGCTCCACAAGATAAAACAAACTTGAATAACGCTAGTCAACAGCTAAAGAGAGAAATCCAACGGATTAAAAATGAAACAGGAAATTCCCTGTAAAATATGAGGCTCAGATAATAATTTTATTGTTTTATTTTTAAAGTCAAGCCAAAGGTTGAAAATCTCTGCTTTAAAGTGTTGTAAGTTACCATTTCTTCCAATTAAAACTGCAATTAGTACTATCTAGCCCCACCACATAAATATTAGCGGACAGTATTTGTAAATTTAAGTTAGAGAACTCCTGGCAACACCTTAATAACCTAAACGACTTATAAAACCAAGTACCCGCTTAAAGAATTCATGGTATAATATTGCTTGTTCGTTACGATATAATTTTATAAATAATTAAACTTTCCTAAACCCATCCTAATGAGTTGTCTAACATTCACAAAATTTTGCTCGTTTAGAAGACAAAATATATTTAAACCAAAACAAATATTGTAACCATAAACCACTACAAATGTCAAATGTAAGCGCTGCCACGTTCATGTAACCTAACCTAAAATTATGCATTCAAAAACTCCACCCTCCCCCTCAACAAACTCATGGCACCCCACTAGTCAATCTAGAATTACAATTTCCACTACTTTAGAGAAACTGCATGTTTGTATCTTAAAACTAACTGGACAGTCTACAAACTATATACTTACAGGAAACTGATGTGGTGGATACATCAAGCCTGGCGGTGGCGTGTGAGGCCTTTGCAAATAATGTGCCGGTGGCATAAGCCTAACTAAACCCGGGGGCATGTTGGGGTGAACATGATGCAGATGCCTCATATGAGGATGGGGCACTCCTATTGGTGGTAATCCGGGAGGCAACCGTCCTGGCGGAGGATGCTAAAAATGTATGGAGCTCATCAACTCCATCACGATTAAAGCCAGTTATAAACCCACCTGTGCATAGTGGTGTGGGAGATGGTGAATGGGGGCAGGGGGTGCAGATGGTATCGGAGCGGGCAAGGGGGCAGATTGATTTAAAAGGGCCTTGGACCTATTCTGCAACAGCCCCCTCTCTAATTCTTCTACCGTGCAAAATTTCTTGGGTAGTTGGGCACTTGGAGACTTATCAAAACCTGATAGTGGTGGTGTCGATGTACTGAAGAGGGTGAGCGTGTCATCGCTTTGTGTGTCACTCCTTGAATCGCTAGCCGAGTCCACCTGTCCAACTGGTAATTTACTTCCGACTGCTTTTACTCATAAACTCTACTTACAAATGCTTTTGAAGTTTTCTGCAAGTTGGACAACAGGGAAGAACTGAAAATTTCCCCATTCTGTGGAGCATTATACGACCAAACGGAACTCTTCGATGTAGGGAACAAATAGTTGGAGTCATCGAGAGATAATTTATTGAGCGAGTTTTCTACAAACAGTCACGGCTTATTTACTCACAGAAATCGTTTATATAAGAACACAATACAATACAATCACAATACAATAACATTATTCAAGCAAGTATTGAAACCCGTGGAAATTATTAATGTTGTTTTTATTTATTAAATACAGCACTTTGTACATACCTAAGCGATCAGAATTTTTACTACTTTCAGCAAGTTCTGCAAACTGTTCATGTTGCTGCTCCCAATCATCTAGACCAGAAGAATCTTCTAGAGCACCAAAGGTCTCGTCATTGAGGGCATCGTACTCCTCCTCCTCGATCTCCAAACAATCCCCCTCGTCAGGCGAAAGCAGATTATCATCACTCTACAAGAAAAATTATGTTTGACCATGTGAATAGTTAATCTTCGAGATTTACAAATCTTTAAGACTACTTTCACTGGTAAATTAATCCACATAACCTCAATTTATGGAATTCTTTAATATGTCAGCAAAAATACGCTCGAGGAAATTAAAATAGAGCCAGCAGAGCCGCAAAGTCGGTGAAATATTTAAAGAAGAAAAACAGGATGATACAACGCAAATTATTTATCTTTAGAGAACAATAATAAAAGTTCCCGGAGAAAAACTTGGAAAAATACTTACACCTACATCAGTACCGAAACGGAAAGATGTATCAGCCATTTGATTTCAGCAATTTTTTTAACATTATGCTTACGAGCAACTTCAAAAAATTATGAAGTTTCTAAAAATTTGTACTACACTTCCAGAACGAATTGTCAGAATACGTACGGGCTGCTAAACTTAATGTTTCAAATTCCCTAAAATATCTAAATCACCAATTTTCAAAAGAAAAATCCCTAGAAACTGTTTATAACTGTCTTCTGTCACTTTTTTCTCAAATTCTTGTTCACTATGGCTTGTTTACTTTCCGGATTAGGTTATGTTAAAATACAAAATTAATTGGTTGATCTCTGCGTAGTATTTAGTGTTAAAATAAGTGACATGGATTCGAACATTTTGGATTTTCTTGGTTCCGAATCCGGCGATGACGAGGACTTAAATATATACGTGCCAAGGGCGAAAAATTAAAATTGTTAGGTTAGGTAGGTAATTCTTAATGTAACATAAACAAACTTTTAAGCTTTCATTTTTTAATAGAAATTGTGACACTGTACAACGGCAGAATATTTAGGGAGCAATTTAGAATTAGTCGAGAAACTGTAGGAGGTCTTGCAGAACGATATGAAAATTGTGAACAATATAAAAGACTGGACAATATGGAAAGTTGTCTGCCATAACCCTCCGTCATCACACCTATTATTTTGTTACACATTCCTCACATGGCGTGATTTACACAATTGAAAAAAAAAATTTAAATGAATAGTATAAGTGTTTAGTTAATGTTTTGTATAATTAAATATACTTTTCTGTATGTAAAAAGAGTTTGTCTTCAATAACACAAACAGTTTGTTGTAAAATAGTATTTAATCAATAATATAGCTTACAAAAATACATAAAACGCAGCTTTACTTTTTTCCTTTTAAATGCCAAATAAAAAAATATACAAAACGCAAAGTATAATTTTCATAAACCTTACATATCTACTAATTGACAGTATATATTTGGTTTAAATTATTATAAAGAACAAGGTACGGTATGCAGTCAAAAGTGTCACTATTCTCTAGAATCGCACACACAAGTCATGGCCCTGCGGTCATTGCACATGGGTAAATGGCAGTGTACGCATATTTTTTTGGTTTTTTATCTTTGTTCCTTGCACTAAACTTGCAACTGGCATATTTATCTAAT
Organism: Limonius californicus; assembly: GCA_014611495.1. Lineage (NCBI taxonomy): Eukaryota > Metazoa > Arthropoda > Insecta > Coleoptera > Elateridae > Limonius > Limonius californicus. The sequence continues at coordinate 20,283 of JABXWE010103450.1, read as the reverse complement.
GTTTGTACTTCCAATGTTGGTTCTTGGATGCCTAAGATATCTCTAATGGAATCCTTTAATGCTTTCTTTGACGAAGGTGTTTCCAACCTTTTTTTGAGAAAAGGTTCAACTAGTTCGTAGGCAAGGTTGTTTAAAAAATTTCTTCTGTTCAGCACACCGCGACGATTTGCAAAATTAAATAAAACTAAAGCATTTATACCTCCATGATCCAGCATACTAAGAAAAACTCTCATTGGCCAGCGCCTTGTGGGTTGTGCAGTGGTATATTTATGACATAGTTTATCAAAGACATCAGTTCCTCCCTGTAATATAAGTATGTATAAACAGCGCAGGCCCAAACACACTGCGTGTTGATTCATGTAAAAACGCACTGAGGGAGTCAGTCAATAAAGACACAGCCTGCGTGTAACATGTTTATTATTCCCAGTCAAACAACATACAAGGAGCGTATGTTACACTCCCTTTGTGCTATTATAATCAAGAATCATTTGAGGTTTTCCTGATTCTTGATCCACATCGTTTGAGTAGTTACTTGTAGACATTACCAATACTACCTTATTTTTTTTTGGCACATAACTCGCTAAAGTTTTGTTTTCATCAAAGGCAAATTTTGAAAAATCGGTCTCCTTGCCTATCAAAAATGATGGTGGCATTTCTCTTTTATTTTTTCTTACCGTGCCCAACATTGTTCGCTTATAGTCTTTAAGCAGTCTCGAACAATGGAACGGAAGAAAACCAGTTGTTAACTGTAATATTTCTCCCAGTTCCATGTATAGGCTCAGAGAGCTTTCTGACATACCGTGACTGTACTGGTTCTCTATTTACCATTTCAACTTTTTCTACATATGGTATAGGATTTATCATATACCATCTTCTAGAGTCATTGAGCATAACAAATTTAATACCGTATTTATCAGGTTTGCATGCCAAATAAATTTTAAATGGGCATTTATCCCTACAACCCATCAATTGCTCATCTATTGTACAGTACTCGTGAGGAGTATAATAAATTCGGCAACTGGAGATAAATATTTCCCAGATCTCTCGAATAGGTGCAAATTTATCAGTTTCTCTTCGCTGATCTCTAGTTGCTTCGTCATCAAAACGTAAACGAGCACATAAAAATTTGAAACGATGGACGAACATGGTTGTTCTAAAAAGTGACATTCCAAATTTTTTTGACCAAAGTTCGTCAAGTGATGTTTTACTTGAATTCTGAACGCCACTACGGTACAGCAAGCCAATAAGTGCTCTGATTTCCAAAATATCAGTGTCTGTTTATGATAAGTCTCTTTTGTGGATAAATCTTTACAAAATCTCTCAATTTTCTGATTGGTGTGCAATAGGTGTCACATGACATTGCATTGGTCTAGTGAGAATTGGACATCTGAGAATATGTATAAAGCGACGCTTATAATGATGTATTTTAAAACTTGTAGTTTGTGTTAATAATAGTTATTTGTATACTTAGGCCGCGAAATCATTCTTTAACGTACCGAGAGGAAGATTGCCGCCGAGGCCGCTTGCGGCCGAGGCAAGGCAACCTCGAGGTCGTTAAAGAATGACGCGGCCGCAGTGTACACAATATTTTTTGTGCAATTGTGTAGAATCCTCAATAATTATTGATGAAATTTTAAAAATTATAATTTTCGTCGTAAATAGAAAGACAGCCGGCTTTCATGTTACCATGGAAATGAGATAAATAATAAATAATTTCTAAAAACTGTCCATTCTCATGTGTCAAAATAAATATGTATGTATATGTGACATTCAGTTTAACGGCCGTCGCTATGACAACGGCCGCGAAATTAAATTTTGCGGCCGTCGCTATGACAACGGCCGCGAAATTGAATTTTGCGGCCTGCATGGCGTACGCGAAGTTGTACAATTGCACAAAAATAGTTATTTGTATACTTAGGCCGCGAAATCATTCTTTAACGTACCGAGAGGAAGATTGCCGCCGAGGCCGCTTGCGGCCGAGACAAGGCAACCTCGAGGACGTTAAAGAATGACGCGGCCGCAGTGTACACAACATTTTTTGTGCAATTGTGTAGAATCCTCAATAATTATTGATGAAATTCTAAAAATTATAATTTTCGTCGTAAATAGAAACACGGCCGGCTTTCATGTTACCATGGAAATGAGATAAATAATAAATAATTTCTAAAAACTGTCCATTCTCATGTGTCAAAATAAATATGTATGCATGTATATGTGACATTCAGTTTAACGGCCGTCGCTATGACAATGGCCGCGAAACTAAATTTTGCGGCCGTCGCTATGACAACGGCCGCGAAATTACATTTTGCGGCCTGCATGGCGTACGCGAAGTTGTTACTTCGCGTACAATTGCACAAAAATAATATTATTCCATCGAATTGTCAATATTATTCAATTGACAAGAGTATGAACTATCATTACTTGTCAATATTCTCTTAGTAATCCATAGATTATCTAATAGCTGTAGATAAAATCGTTTTCCTTGAATTTGTGAAGTTAAGTTACTTTGTACATTATCATTACTGTTTATGCCCGGCCTATAAGAACAAATAAATATAAATACATAGGTACTCGTATATGGTGGCTATAAATAAATGCAAATGTTGGGAGGGAGTTTTTGCGGCAGGGGGAAGACAGTGGACGCTAGCCTCTGAAAGTGGACGGACGTGATTGTTGGAGACCGGGTTGTTGGCTGCTTTCTTTTGCTAAATGAATTTTTCGTTTCGTTTTCTGCCTTAGGCAAAAGAATCGTCGACTTGTGTCGGATTAAATATATTAGCAGTGTCAGCTTTTTGTAAAGACAATTCAGTAAAACTGTCTTCTCGACTTGAGTCGGAATAGAAGCTTTCAACCCCGTGACAGTCTCCTGTGAGCCGTTGAAAAAAAAACGTCCGGTGCAGCGACCAATTTCAAACAACAGTAGAATTATATTTGTCTTAAAATTCACCTTCTCTTTTATTTCTGTTTAATATTACTTTATTGTGTGCATGAACTTTGTAAGCTTAAATACAGAAGGAGGCACAATAAAGGTGAGTCCGATTCCCGTAAGCTGCTGGCTTCTCGGCCTTCCACGAGAACCTGCAATCAGCTGTGATTTGGAAGGTGGCGCCCGTTAATTTTGACCTGCTTTGTACACAACTAGGTACGATTTTCCTCTTACTCCTCTGAGTTTAGCCGAAGGCCTTTTCCCATGTTTCCTGTTGCGGGTCGACGAATAAGCTCGTTTGGCCCGTAACACAATATTTAAAGCCGCAATTTTGACCATAAAACAATAAATGTCTTAAATTTCTAGCGAGTTTTATTTTTAAACCCAACTATACATATTATAGATTTCCAAACTGATAATACATAAAAAAGACTACGAAACACCAGGCAACATATCATAAGAGGGTTTGCAGCTTTCCAGTATCATTAATTAAGTTTATTGTGCAGTTTATATTGTAAAAATCGTTTTCAGTGTGCTGTTTGATAAAACGAATTGGTAAATTTTTCATCCCATGCCTAATTATATCCGCAGCTGCAATTTACCAACAACTCACGATGGTTCAGTAATATTTACTTAATAAACGATAAAAGTAGATGTAGTAGTTAAGATGAAATTTGATTTAATATTCAAATTTGACGTGTGTTATCAAATTGAAGGGACCTTAACGATCCTGCTGCCATCTAGCGGTAAACATTTTTGCGTCGCTTGTTCAACAATGTAAATATCAAGAGATCCAAAAAAAGCTGATCCTCAGCGAGCTGTGGAATATAAGGTATAAGGTATACAGGGTTATTCAAATTCGACCGGCACCATTGGGATCTCGCTTATTATAAGAGATAGAGGTTCGTTTAAATTGCGGCAAAGTTGCGGAATTTTATGATTATTAATAATCTGGAATGAAAATTGAAGTAGCTGCTTTTGTTTCGTAAATATGGGCAAAAAACGAAAAAAATCGATTTTTGTTTTTCGACTCTTATTCCTTTATTTACAAAAATTTTTAAAATCTGAAAACACTTTTCCACAGCTACTTTTTCTTCTGGATATTGCTGTCTAATCATATTTGAAATAGCACGTTTCGTTTTACTTGAACCGTTATCAACTTCATTTTTTTAAATAGCGGCGCTCTAGCATTCGCTCTTCATTATAATACAAAAATTTGCAAATTAGTAAATTATTATTACTAATAAGGGTAACAGCTGTAAAACAAAAGACGGCGTAACTCTAAAACAAAATAGAAATAGACGCTTCTAGTCGAAACAAAAGCGCAAGCAGTTGTACTTTGACAAGCTCAAAAGTGATTCATCTTATTGGTAATTTGTAAAATTTCATTTGAGATATTTTAAAAAATGGATTTTTCAAATGAAGAGAAATGTGATAGGATACAAGCGTTTTATACTTGTCATAAAAATGCCTTACTAGACAGTAATCGTTATTTAGAAATGTGTCCAGAAAGGGAACAACCAAATAGAAGATTTTTTTAGAACTGCATCGAAATGTAAATGAATACGGCTCATTTAATAAACCTCGTGAAAATTACGGAAATAAAGTTTTAGAAGATAACACTGAAAACATTCTACAAGAGGTTTGATTAATTTGCAATTTTTAAATATAACATTTTTGTAATCTATAATAATTTTAGATAAACAATAATCCTACCGCATCCACAAATGAAATAGCTTTAAATTTAAATTTGCCACAAACAACAGTGTGGAGAGCGTTAAAAAACAACCATTACAAACCATATAAAATTCATATTTGCCAATCTTTAAGACCTGGGGATAATCTTAGACGTTTAGAGTATTGTAACTGGTTATTACAAAAAATTAACGATGATGACAATTTTTTAAATAATATTATATGGTCAGATGAAAGCAAATTTACAAATCAAGGGCTATTTAAGCGAAACAATGAACACTACTGGGCCGTAGAAAATCCTAGAGAGTATAGGGAAGTAAGAAACCAAGTACGTTTTGGTTTGAACGTTTGGGCAGGAATATTGGGAAACGAATTATAGGTCCATTCATTTATGAGGAAAATTTAAATGGAGAGCGGTACTTGAATTTTTTAAGAACACAGTTGATGGGGTATTTAGAGGACATTCCTTTGCGTCAATTACCCCATGTATGGTTCCAGCAAGATGGCGCCCCTCCCCATCACACTGTTGCAGTTAGAGCGTTTCTTCACCAGGAATTTCCAAATAAATGGATAGGTAATGCAGGTGCCGTAGAATGGCCAGCAAGGTCTCCTGACCTATCGCCTCTCGATTTTTTTTATGGGGAACTTTCAAAAACAGAATCTATAAAGAAAATATAAACAATGTGGAAATCTTCGAGCAAATATTATTAATGGTTTTGCTTCGCTTATAAAGAAGAGATATTCATAGAGCAGTAAACAACTTAAGAAGAAGAATAAATTTATGTTTACGTGAAAATGGCTCGCAGTTTGAGCATCTTCTTTAAGATTTTTAGTTGTTTTTTCGTTATTTGCTTGTTATTTTGATCAATAAAATTTTAAAATGTTATAAACTGTTTAATATGGTTGACAGCATTATTACAATGTGTCTTTTTAAGTTTGCAAACAAAAATAATGCAAGCCACGTGTTCATTTATCCGAAATAACAAAAAAAAAGTCATTTGTTTTACAGCTGTTACCCTTATTAGTAATAATAATTTACTAATTTCCAAATTTTTGTATTATAATGAAGAGCGAATGCTAGAGTGTTATACATTTTTGAAATCAGAAAAATGAATGCCACAAAATGGCGCCAAAACAAAAGAGCGCCGCTATTTTAAAAAATGAAGTTGATGACGGTTCCAGAAGAACGAAACGTGCTATTTCAAATATGATTAGACAGCAATATCCAAAAGAAAAAGTTGCTGCGGAAAAGTGTTATCAGATTTTTAAAATTTTTGTAAATAAAGCAATAAGAGTCGAAAAACAAAAATCGATTTTTTTCGTTTTTTGCCCATATTTACGAAACAAAAGCAGCTACTTCAATTTTCATTCCAGATTATTAATAATCATAAAATTCCGCAACTTTGCCGCAATTTAAACGAATCTCTATCTCTTATAATAAGCGAGATCCCAATGGTGCCGGTCGAATTTGAATAACCCTGTATAATTATTTTAATATTTGAATAACTCTTATTTAAATTGAAATATTTAAAAATAAAATTGAATTTCTCGTGCAAATTAGATGCTATAAATAATCTTCAAGCTGTCTTGTCTTTGATTTATATTAAGAATATTGAGATTAAACACGTAAAATATTGGTAAATAAATGTTGATGTTTAGTTAACTGCAAAGAGGTTTCATTATTTATTTTAGTAACTATATTTAATTCGACACTTGTTTTTGGTCACTGGTTTCTTGAGCACGTGGCCGCCATCTTAGTTCAACCGGTTATTTTACCTGATTGCGGACATCAATGTTGCCAGTAATTTCTTCTTCAGTAATTTAATATTTAAAATTTATAGATTCAAATGAAAAATTTAAAAAGTGAATTTGGCAACGATTCTTTTCTTTGGCTGCTGGATCGGATTTATTTATCTGAATGTGTATAAGGCTGGTGTCTCCGAAACATGTAACGTTGTATTATTTATTTAGTTTTATAACGTGTGAAACTGAACAATAATGTCAAATTTGTTGTTGTTGCAAGTTCGTGGCAATTTAGTTATAGAATTCAGCACGGAAGGTAGCCTCTTCAAGTTTTTGTAGTGACCTATTTGAATTTTACATTTAAACACATTTCTTAATTTATACATTTTCTATAATGCTTGGTGGCATTTATTTTCAGAATTTGTTTCTTATGATGGAGGAAGAATTTTAATATGGATCTGCACTCATTAATCATCAGAGGAAAGTCATACCTTCACTATTCCACCACCTTCTCTAACTTCTTGCTACATAATCTAATTCCAAGTGGATCGTTCTGATCTGAAAATCAAATATCGTGTAGTGTCTTCTACTTAAAATTTTAAAACTATCCTTACTATTAACATTAGTTTAATATATTCTATATATTTTTTATCATTAATAATGTTGTCATTTTATTCTCCATACATTTTAATGATACTGATGTTTTACATTTGTGTACTATTTTCACATTTATTTTATTTATTATTATTTATTGCACAATCTTAAATTTATTTCGTTATGTAATTCTTAATTCTATTAAGTAAATAAATATTTACCATTATTCTTATATGGAGGTTATTTTTTACTAATAATTAAGAAACGCCCACACAAGCAGATCATCAGTCTTAAATTTTTGTCTAGAAGTGACAACAGAATAATTTGCTAAAATAAATAAATTGTCAAAAAGTAACTCCTTCTTTTAATGGTTTAAAGAACTTTAAACAAAAACGAAACAAACTAACGAAGATTTTTTTTCAGGTAATAATATCGCCCATCTTAGCAGGACTGGCAGTTGGTATAGGAGTACCCATCCTTCTTTTCTATGTTTATGGAGTTGTGCCTGTATCCTTGTGTCGTTCAGGTGGTTGTGGAGTGACCACCTCTGCTACGGGTGTGCGTTTTGAATTTGATGATGAAAATGACTTGGCTTCTTCAAGGAATCCTGACAACACATCAATTGATGCCGTCAGTAGTCGTGGAGCCAATCCCTCTATAGGAGAGGCGAGCCTTTCTTTGGCCAGTGGAAGTCAGGTGCTCAGGGAGCCAGATAGGGAGTCGGCCAGCACAGTGGCACTTGCAGGAAGTGTTGGAAATACTGGCCAAAGATTAGAAGTTCAGGCTGATCTTGTATCAACGCAGAGATTTAGTATTAGCAGTCTCTCTGATAAGTCTGTAAATGTTAGTTTAGCAGATGATGGAGGTGCATCCACGAGGGCATTAGCTGGCTCTATGCTTAATTATAAGGTCAGTATACTGTTACTATATTAATATTGTATCAAGAAAATTCAGTTTCGTAAATAATTATTGTACATAATACAGTGGGAGATTGAAAGAGTGGAAACCCCCCAACACTAAACTTCGAAATAGTGAACTTGTAAGAATTTGAAATATCTGCACACTTTAAAAATATATTTCATTCTACATGATGTTCCTTAAACAGGCCATGTCAAACTTATATATTTGTTTTATTAGAACACTATGTATTTTTAGTTTTATTTCCTTATTAATGAAGAATAAAAATGATGTAAAGTTCTAAAGCCGACACTTTGTGTGCTACCAAAAACTATACTCCCCTTAGACAGCTCTACGGTACGGAAAACGATGTTCCGCGTTTTTAGTTTATGATGAGGCGGGTAGTTGGCGCTCGTATACAACTTTGCAGTATGCTGAAACGCGCGGCCGTTTTTACAGTCGCCCAGCGCAACTAAGGACGTGCAAAATAGTTTATTAATTATTACAACCACTTTCACTAACAACCCGCTCCGCCCCGGCCTCACTTTACTTCAGCTTAAGGCTGCTAAGGAGTCCTCAGAAAAATTATTTCCAAGTGCAAGGGTTATTGCACATAACCAAAAGAGATACAGTCGAACTCCCATATAGTGATGTTCAAAAATCCCCACAAAAACATCGCTATATAGAATTTATACTGCAAAAATAAAACACAAATTTAAATGTACATACATAATAAAAATTACATATTTAATATAAAATATAAAAGAAACTTTTAATAATTAACAATACATTATGCTAATTACATATTAGGTATTAAAATAGCTGTCAAGTGTATTTTATAATTTACACAAAGGGAGGATTACAGAAAGTTTTAACAAACATACTTACACAATTTGAAGTTAAAATATTATGACAAATAAAAATAATACATTTAAAATAGAAACACCAAAAAAAGGCAAAAAATCTGCCGGAACGATGGTACAATAAGAATTTAGTATTATTAAATGGCCTTGTAACCCATGTACAATTACAATTACAACACTACTACAGGTACTACAACTATAAAAGTACATGATTACTTACATAATTACCCACAAAACATTTATTGGTGGTTTAATATTGTAAGTTTAGGATGTTTTTTTACATTTTTTTTATTTTTATTTTTAGTTTGTAACCTAGCCTCCCGTGATTTCCATAATGTTTTCTTGAACAGAAATAATAAAATTGTGAAGTAAATAATAAACGCCTATGATGCTCACAAGAAACATTTACATTCCATGTCGGGTACTTCTTATTAATGATATCACTCAGTAGTTTTTCCAAATTATACATAACTGCACACTTAGCCCAAAAGGCTTGGTAATTTTGCTTAACCCATTAACGGCCAAGCATTAAAATAAATATAAAAATAATTTTTTTATAATTGAATATGACTAAAAACATACTCATTTAGAACTTAAAAACAAAAAAAAATTTTTTTTATTGTTTTAAACATATGTTTTTAAAGGGTTCGTATACGAACCTTTGGCCGATAGTGGGTATAATGGGATAAATAAAAATAAATTATTGAAACACTCTTATTTCTTAAAATACATTTTTATTACAAAAGAATGAAAACTGAAAACAATTCAAGATTTATTTTATTGTTAATAACAATGAAAATCTTCAAAGCATTCAGGGTGCAAATGAATATTACATTTTTTACATATATATAAAGTGTTTGTTTTACATTGTCTACATTTTCTTCGTGTACTACTTTCATGACGTTTGATTATATGGCCTATGTTGTCATATCTTAGATCTGTAGGCAAACTAAATTTGGATGGACGTCCATAATTAGAATTAGTGTTCACTTGCCGATCAAATTTCAGAAGGGACATTGCCACTTGTGACCTGAACTCTATTTGTGGAATTTTGCACATATTCACAAGTTTATATATTTTCCAACCGTTTACCATGGCAGAATCAATCAGATTGCAAAATAATGGCCACCACCATTTTTTGCCCCTTATCTTTATGCGATAATTCGCAATTCCATTATCGTGGAGATCTACTCCACCCATGAATTTGTTATATTCTGCAATAACATTTGGTTGGGGTATCAGGATCTCTTTACGCTCTTTCCGATTATATCGCTTAGTTTGTACAGGTGGCAATGCTGTGCAAGTATTAGTGATAACAGTAGCGACCGAATTATCGTTCCATTTTACCACTAATACTTGCAAAGTGGTATCGAATGCACATTGATACGCACCACGCTCCTTTTTGCCCATAATTTTGTTGCTGTCGATGGGACATCTGGCAGTGCGGTTCTCACGAACTGTTCCAGTTGCAAAAAAACCTTTTTCATTCAATACTTGGAACAAAAGATATGAGGAAAAGAAATTATCAAAGAAAATTCTATGCTCTTCAGGCTTGCTGACCACTGACAGCAATTCCATAACTACTCGTGTACCCAAACTATCATAATTTGTAGTAGATCCATCTTGCATTTTGCCGCCATAGGGGATAAATTTAAATAAATAGCCGTTATGAGAACAGAGGCACCATAATTTAAATCCAAATCGTACGGGTTTTCCTTTTATGAACATTTTGCAGGAGTGTCGCCAAAATAAGGTACCATTTCCTCATCATGAAAGATTGTGTTCAAACATGCCAAATTGCATAAATTTATTATTCATGATATTGAAAATAGGTGTAAGTTTCGCAAATTTATCATGCTGATTCAATGACATGTTATCAGATAAATGTATATTTTGTTTTATCAAACGAAATTTATTTCTACTCATAGCTTCTCTTACTAAAGGTACACCTTTATCCTCATCTTTCGACCAGTACATATCGCACTGAGGTAGAGAATGGTATCCTGATAATATACAAATACCTATAAATCTTTTGAGGTCAACTTCATTCAAATCAAAGTCATGTCTATTTTTTTGAGCGGCGTATAGATTGGTGTAATTTATAATTTCAGTAATTACTTCTTCATCAAAAAATAGAGAAAATATTTGTACTGGGGACTTCTCTTCGTGTTCAGATTTCATGGTTTCTAATAAAGTGCTACAATTACTTACAGGATAATTGGGGTAAGTAGGGGTATCTTTGACTTCCCATTTTGCCTGGACCGAAATTTTCTTTTCCGTTTTTTTACTTTTTCTCCTTTTCGAAAACTGGGATAAAGGTATATTGTCATCTTCGGAATCTTGATCTTCTTTAGTAGCATAAATTTCAAAAGTTCCAGCAATTTCGTTGTCTATGTCTCCTTCGGCTGTAATGTTGTCATCAATATCTTCGTCGTCTGTTATTTCGTCGACATCCGGTGGTATATAAATGACGTCCACCTGATTTGATTCTTCAATGTCTGAATCTTCTTCCAGAATCGCTAGCATCTCCTTACTGGTAAGCGGACGCTTCATTTCCCAGCTCATCTAGTAAATAAATGCAACAAGTTATTAGCAATATTTAGTGTTATTCAGTTTACACGATCAAAATTTGTTTTTTTTTTTAATATTCTAAAGAAAAACTTATCACGCTTACTATATATTTTTAAAGAATTTGACTTACCTTTATAAATTTGCAACTGTCAATGGTTCAAAATTTTCACTAAGTTCAGTAATTAATCACTCACTTGAAGCATCTAAACTTAACTAACAAAAATAAACTTATTCTGCAATGTTAACAGATCAGCCAAGTACTACCTGGCATTGATACCACTACCGACCAAAGGTTCGTATACGAATCCACTCCTTTTGGAGGCGGCTTACTGGCCCCATACCCTAATTTCGTAGAATATTATTATTTTGAATAAAAGGCAGGTATATTGTTAGTATATCTTACCGAAAAAATAGTTCAAATATGATACCGAAGTGTACGCAAAAAATATGTTTGTGTTACCATGTAATATCTTCAAAAATTAATGAAACTAATGAAGCCGTTTTTTTCTTTATGTTTTCAAAATAATTAAAAACAATTTTTTTACCTATATAGAACGTATCTGAATGCAACTACAATAAAACATTTAACAATATTTATACATTACTAGTTTATAAAAAATCACTAATCGCAGGGTTCGTATACGAACCTTTGGCGCCAAATGGGTTAAGTATAATGACACACTCATAAAACACCTATATAAAAGAAATAATATTCATTACTATAGAACATTCTAGAAAATAAATCCGAATTTACCTGAGTAGCTAATTTTGACGGTACACATAATCTGTTCGATTCCAAGCCATAATAGTTTTTTTCCAAAATTAATTTATCTGTTGGATCAACAGATTTTTCAGAACAAAATAGGGTTATACGGCAATCCTCGCACTGAAATTTATCTAAACATTTTTTCATTACATATCCTGCTGTGTATTTCCTAGAGCAAGTTTCAAGATTTATGCTTTGCATTTCCGTTGAGCTAATCTGTAAATTTAAAGCGGTGTTAGTTTTATTCAAATTCCCTGTTTTAGTTGTTTTTGAGGAACTACAGAGATTTTTATCTACGTCAGTTGTTTGTTCACAATTCGTGTTTTCTACAGCAATTTGTAAATTATGATTTATAATTGCTCGTAAATTGAGACGCATCATACGAGCTGAAGGATTCCTTTCGTACCTGCATCTTTTTCGTACAATAGCGAACAAATTTTCCAGACAGTCTTGATTTACACGACGTGTGGGTAAATATGTAACTCCTTCTTGTTTTAAGTCACTGTGCAAAGCTAGTATTCCAATTACTGCATTTTCCAACCCTGGGAAGCAAGGGGGGCATTTATCTGCATCCGTTTTCCAACTTGCAATCCACGAAATACTATCCTCTAATAACTTTATAACATTGGAGTTTCTTTCACTTAACGCACGTAGATATGGTTTTTTCCCAATTGTTAATCTGCTATTTAAAGCGTCAAACAGATTATCGAATTTTTCAATAAAATCCGCAGTATTTAGCGCCGGTTCGTGCAATTGCTTACACTTCACGGCAGTTCTTATTGCTGCTGTCATTGAACTGCTAAATACTTGTGCAGCGTATTTCACACGCATTTTTTGCCAAGGGTTTGGTCTGATATGAGCCAATGTCAATTTTGGTAGCGCTTTTGTTGTCTCACTTTGTGCGTCTATATAGTACGTTTGTTTTATATCGTACCATGAAACAATTGCTTTATTTATTATAAAGTTATGTTGCAACAGCTGATTTCTAACGGACTTCATCAAATGTGGCACATCGTAAATGGCATAATATTTTTTATTTTGATTAAAAAAGTAAGGTTTGCCTGTTGTAACGCCCAGTTGTTTTACCGCCGCACGGTTGTTACTACCCTAGAAAAAATACATACAATTGATTAAGTGTTAGTTCAATCAAAAATTCACAACAGTTTTTACCTGATCACATACTATTGCTTATATATTTAATCCGCAATCTGCAAGGTTCTCTAAGCATTTTCTTATTAGAGCTACCAAATTTTTCGACTTTATAGGATTTGCGGAAATAAAATACGCCACAGGAGTTTTCCAGCTACCGAATATGCCTTTCACATAAAATACCAAAGCATTATTTCCCATATTGGCTGACCGACCAAGGTGTCCTAAATCTTGAAATCCTGCAGAATGAAAATATTAGTGTTAAGTTATAAATATCACTAGTGCGCAATACAAACAGGGGTTAAAATTACCTTCTATTATATCTCTCGATTTATTGTAGTCCAATTGTTTTTAATAGCCAGTTCGTCAAACGATAAAATGCAGATCTTCTGTTTTTCGCTTAAAGTAGCTGCCGATAACTTGATTTTTGACAACACGTCTTCCGAAAAACCAGGACAAAAGTCAAACGAGTTTAGCCACCTTTTGATAGTGCTTACTCCTGGTAATTTAATTTTATGTTTTTTCATGCATTTATACGCCGCTGGTGACGTATAATAAATAGAAACCGCCATATCTCTCATTGATTGCGTCCACTTAACAACTTTCTTATTATTTAGTTGTGCTTTTACAAAATCTGACAATATTTCTTTGCGTGCATCAGAAGTTTTCAGCTTTTTCTTCAAATATTGCAATTGTCTATTTTTTTGGCGTACTTGCTCTGCTTTCCGACGGTAGAGTTTTATAATTTTTTTCTTTCGAGGGGAAGCATCACTATCGTCAAATAGTTTTTTTCTGTTGTTGATTTTCCTTCCTTGTTGCAAATCTCTGGTTTTCTTTAATGGGGAGCAGTAGAAATTATCTAGATTGTTCGTGATGTAATCTCTATTTTCACCTCCAATTAAATTCTTCTTTGGAATACTTTCAACAGAACTTGTATTAGCAAAATTTAGCAAATGTAGCCCATCCGGTGATAATTTGGAATAAGTCTTTGTCGGTATAATTACAGGCGAGACCACATCATTTTTCCAGTGATTCGAATTATTACTTTGTTTATGCTTAACATTATTTGGCCCTAACACGTGAGCTGGCAATTTGCGATGATTTATCAGCTCTCCTTCATATGTGCTTTTATAAGGGGTTGGCACAGCATCGTGAACCAACCGCTGTTTGGTTGCATTGACAAAACTATTCTCAGAAAAGTGGACTTTGCATATGTACTTCAATTTCAATTCTTCCCCTTCTAAATTTAATAAGTCAGGGTTCCCTGAAATATGTTTACATGTAATTGTATTATATATACTGGTTAGATATGTGAAAGATTAATCAAAATTGGTTCCACGGTTTTTTGGGACAAAAATACACATACAGATCGACATTTTTTGGGAAACCTATTTTTTTTAACTTGATTACCATAAACAGTAATAAACAGTAACCTTACCTGCATTGATTTTCCATTTTTCACACCTGCCACTGTCTTTGAATGGAAACGAAAACATTTTTAATCCTGGTACACGATATTTACTATTACCGCACTTCGCATACACACATTTATTTCCTGACATACTAATTTAAAATTATCTTCCTGATGACACACTAAAGACAGCCAACTATGTAAGTCAAAGATTATCAGTTGACTAATTATTGTTCTCTTACTGTTGGGAATAGGAAAAGATAATCTATGAGTAACTTTCTAATAATGCAGCACAGACATGCTTTTAAAATGTAGAAGGAGATGCAAAACTTTAGTGGGGATGTCGCCACTTGATGCATCACACGGCAGAATGAGCGATGGTGGCGCAGACTGGCCGCCTCATCAAGAACCTCATGTCTATTGGTAAACGTTATTGAGCTGTCTAAGGGGAGTATAGTTTTTGGTGCTACTCAATTATTTAGCCAAGTGTTTAAAGAAACTTGTTGCTGATGTTCTTATCCTGATTGGAAATGATTAGTAGTAATTTTCTGAAGACATTCATTCATTTTCAGTATTAGCAAACTGCGTTATTACCCAATTTATATAATATAATAATATGGTAACTTAATGTAATGGTTATTGTTTTCTCGACAATTTCTCACTGCAACTGTGTTTAAGTGTTAAATCATATGCAATTATATTAAAGCACGCATTGAACAATGAACATGTTTAATAGAAATTTATAAGAGAAAGTTTTGCAAGGCTCAAAATATTTTGGAAGATATTTTATTATTTTTCTTCTATGGCACCACAACCCATTGGTGGGGTTTGGCAATTCCAGTGAAACTTCCTAAATTCTTTTCTTGTAGTGGTGTATTTCATTACTCTAGTTTCATTAATTACAGGTTTTTCTGCACTTCGTCTTTCCATTTTGAGCTTGGCCTTCTCGTGATTTTCTCTCTGTGTACCCATTTAGTAATGACGTATTGTTATTGAACTTCTGTGTAGTATTAATTTTGTATTTTTGCTACATAATCTGTTAACTGTTCAATAGGCCAGGGTGAACTTGTAGGAAAAAAATTATTATTTTTTTTTGGTTTCACTATATGGTACAAAGTTGTATTTGAATTCTTTGAACTATCTCACAAAATTTAAAGCCACACAAAAAAAGGTCTTGAGGTTCCTATAGTAAAATGAAAAAGATTTTCTTTTTTAATTTATTTATTTTCCTATATCACAAAAAATTGCATTTTGGTCTTCATAATAATTTTACAAAATTTCAATCCAGTAAAATAATTTCTAGAAATTACTATAATGAATGAAAAAAAATTAATTTGAGATTTCCAACGTACTTATTTGTGGTCATTGTCATGGCCACCATCAGGCTAAAATAATGATAAGGTTATTATGTGAACAAATATTTTTAAAGAACTATTTATTAAACTTAAATATACCTATTAAATATTTAGTGGAAAATTAGTGGTTATCCAAGAATTTTAACTAATTCCTTTTTTGTTTCAAATTGCGGTAAACTTTATCGCCGGCCTCGGTGGTCTAGTGGTTAGCGCGTTTGCCTTTAGATCCGAGGGACGCGGGTTCAAACCTGGCTGAGGTCGGCGAGATTTTTCTAGCGGGGAAAAATCTGAAAATGCGCCTTCTGTCGGATAAGAAGTAAAGCCGTAGGTCCCGTGCCACTACAATGTGTGACACGTTAAAAATTACTACTGGGGTTGGAACTACCCCAGATAGGCAAAATTCTTAGTTAGGGTGTACAATGGGCCAAATGTGGCCTAAGTGCATAGAGATGCTTGGAAAACCGCGTCCTAGATCTCGCTCTTTCAAAGCAAAGCAAGCAAACTTTATCGTGATTTGATCCTTGCATTATGAATCCGTTTCTTGATTTGATACATCTCTCGACCGTTTGAGTGTGGCAAGGATATTTTGAAATGTCAATTTTCTCAGGTACATCTAAAATCATCATTTTCAAAGCCTGAACTGACATTTTTCTCGTCAATGGTGGTTCAGTCATAGAAAGAGACGTCCAATAGAATTAACATCATGTCTTTTTTTCCATCAAAGCAAAGTCCGCTTATTTCAGTATTTATGTGCCAAGTATCCTGAAAATTTTGAGGGATCTTGCTTCGTAATTACCTCAATATCTTGCACAACAGAACTTACTATAATTGATGCTGACCTGTCGGATATAGCTGTTCTGTCACGAACATCAGCTAGATGTGCTAGTTTTATTCTCGCTTGCGGTCGTGGAACTGTCTTCAAAGTAAACGGGATAACCCTTGAAGAAATTTCGAAGTTGTCATCGTCATCACTTGAAATAGTTAGAGTTGCTTGATATTCACTATTACTATCACCACCTGAACTTAGCCTGTCTTCCACCATCTCAATTGTACGCTTTTGACTAATATCCTCTTTATGGTTTTTCAGTTTTTCAAACTCGTGTATTTTTCGTACCTGCTTTTTGCTATTGTTCATACTGGTTTTAATATCAACATTTCCAATCCCCATTCTCCGTGTTGTTCTTTGGTCAATTAAAAATTCGCGTTTCCATGGGGGTATTTTGTTTATGCAATGGCAGAGAGAAAAATCTTCACATTTGCAAAATGAAATATCAAATAGATTTTGGCTTGCAATTTTAAATAAATCTAGTTTCTCAAGACATCTTTTATTGTAAACTAACTTTGTGTTTTTCTTAATAGCTTTGTATTTTTCATTATACGTTTTTATCTTGTGCAAAATTTGCTGATCGGAAACAACAGGTAATGAAGCTTTTTTCCATACATTTTTAATACTTAACATCAAATTTGAGGATACTCCGGCAACACTTGGATCTCTATTATTCGTAACCTCTTTAAGTGAATTTATGATGAACAAATAGGGTTTCATTACAACAGAATAAGTTGGAAGCACATTGGTTTTTATTTCAAAAGGTGCACCAAACACTTCACACTCAGTTTCTCGATGAATTTTAGGCATTTTCCACATTTATCTTATATTATTATAATTATCTATATGACGTAAGGATCAGTGGCGTATATTAATACTAGTTTGAGGCGGGTATGTAGATAAAAAGGCGCCATGTTATATAGATACTTATATAGTTATATATTTTTATTGGAACTTTCCTAACCTATAGCTACGCTACATAATTTATCAGAGATCTCGACCCTATTTATTGTATATACATATAATTACGCTAGTCTAGTGTAATAGAAACATAGAATCTATTATAACAGCAAATTGCGATGTTTTACATTTTTGAACAAGTCTATTACCTTGATTAAGTCTATGCTATTTAAAACCTCCCGCTCAATATTTAATTTCAGACATTGTAGATCTTAAATATGATTTTATTTGTTTCAATCTACTGAAGCTGCGCTCAGCAGATGCGCCGCTGATTGGTAGTGTCAAATATATTTTCTATAAAGTATTTAAATTTTTAAAACTATCTGTCATATTATATAATATACATAAAATTTAGAACCTAGTTTATTTTAAGGTTTTCCTCTTTTGAGGTATAAATTTGTGTATACAGATTTTTAAGCAGTTTGTATTCATCAGCAGTGCTGCTCATTTCGTCTAACTCTTCTTCGTAAGCTAATGGCAAATCTATTACTGCTTTTGTGCTTTTTTCTTCGTAAAAATTGATGGGCTTAAGACGTGACAATGTTGAGGACACCTTGTGAAAGTCTTAAAATTTTTCATTAAATTGAATGTGCAGATGATCCAGTACCTACTACATGATACAGTTCTACCTTAAAACTTTGTCTTAAGTCTTCAATGGGCTCATCTCTTGCCATTTCGTCAAAGTGTTTCTTCTGTCTTCTTACTCGAAGTCTCTCGTAAACTGTCGACATGGTGCACCGTAGACGCTGTTGTTAAATTTAAATCAACGTTTTGTAAGCATTTGGAGCAAACATCAATTTTTGTTCAAATATCTTCCCAAAATATTAATAATGTCAGAAATTAAAAATTGCTCATCTGATTCAATAAGCCCATGCTTTCTGACATGTTTTTTGCTGCCGTATTTGAAATAGTTCTTTCACTTATTAAATTTAATGTAGACAGAATTGCTGATAAAATTTGAATCATTGCAATTAAAGCATGTTTATGACTAGACCAGCGAGTATCCGACAGACGTTTTAAAGTTAATTTTGACTTTACATTTGCAACCTCTTCTCTCTGTTCTTTCTTTAACAAATATAAACGTGGTAAAATACTGGTTAAAAGCGTTTATATTGTTCCCAAATTGTCAAAAAAACGTTTTACTTTTACTTTTCACGCGCAGAGCCATCGTTTCCAACGTACCTAATATAGATACCAAAAATTGACCAATTCTAAGGACATGGATGCTTCATATTTACTTAAAAATGTGATAAGCTCTAAAAAATTTCCTCTATTGCCACCATTATGAGAATGATTGTTTTCCAGATGGCCTCGTCGTGGTAAACCTTGCCGAGCCAGAAATAAAATACAATCTAATATAGATACTACTACTAATAAATACTACTAATAGATACTACTTTTCTGTTTCGTTCTCGTTCTTCTTTCATTGCACTTAACTGCTCATTAACTACAGTTTTATCCTTATTAATTCGATAAGTAGTGAGAAACAATGTATTTAAGGATTCTGTATGGCTAATAGAGAATTCGTGAATTTTCATTTTTTCCAACCCCTTTCTAAGATTTTCTATTCCTCGACTGGGGGATCACTCCATGAGCATGAGCCCTGCTTCGTTCGGAATTATACACAAGAAAAACAGAACATTTTATTAGCTCTTGGCGAGTACATAAGCCATGCAGTTCTGGAGCAATACCAGTCTTTCAAAAATCGATTACCCTTACATGTTTCATGTAGGTAACAATATTTCTTCTGAAAAATTGAATTTTTCATTCACACCCGGCTTACATGTTTCTATAGTAATTAGCAAGCGCACTAATTTTGGAGTAATTATTACATTTTTATGTAAATCTGAAACGGATAAATAATCTCCGGCAAATGAATCATCTTCTAAAGCCCCTGCTTCTGTTTGCACAATTTTGCAAACATGAACATTATGCTGCAGAATCCTCAGCTTCTAAATCAGGCATTTGTAAATGAGGAGCTAAAGAACAGTGAGAAGGAGCAGTTATTTCTAAAGCAGTACCATAGGTAGATGGTTCAGGTTCAGAATCGGATAGTTTTGCTATTTTAAATAATTTTGCCGAAGGACTACCAAATTCGTGAAGATCAATTTTAGCGGGATCCGGGACTAGCGATAAAATATCGATATTTCTGTTTCGACTGTTTCCGAAGGAATACTTACATGCACTCGATGTATTTAATTTATCTTCAAGCGCGGTACTGAAAATCAGATACATAGTTACAGTTACTAACCGATCTTATATACTATTTTTAAAAATACCTACGTATTTTGAAATGCAGCTCTTATATCTAGAGTTCCTGCGGTCGTTCTTTTAAGTGCATTTAACTTTTTGCGTGCCCCACCAGACAATTTTAATTCTTTCCATTTCCACGGTTTATAGGTACTTAGAGTTCAATTAAAAATTCACAAAATCACAAGTAACCAGAAAAAGAACACGTCATTTCATTCGTCAAGCACAAGTAGTAAAGTAACTAAACTAAACTTAAGATGCAAAATAAGTTCTCTTA
>JABXWE010103447.1:0-33085 GCA_014611495.1 Limonius californicus | reverse complement strand
AGTTATACCTGTAAAACTCTCATTTTGGGCTTATTCCACTGGCGAATGTTGGTGAATACCCAACCTGACAGTTTAAAACAGTATTATAGGAGAGATTCCTCAGCGGCGGTGGTCGCCAGGGTTTCAAATACAATACTGTGCCCCTGTTTCCCCGGAACTTTTAATATATACTATCAGGTCGGCGAATGTCGACAAATACATATCTTAAAAGTAAAGAACATCAGATTGTCAAGTTATTACTGTTGGTGAGACCCAAATCGACCTCTAATTGCGAGACAATCTGAATTTCGTTCCGTTTGTTTGATTATTCAAATAGGTCTTGTTGTGGAGTAATTTCACACAGAATTAGCTTTGATTTACTCAGTTAGTAGCTTTGCTGTGTTCATTTCAATCCTGTCCCGATAAAGTAAGGTTTCCGTATCCCAGTACAGCCTTGCAAGGTACTTCCGATTTATTTTCTGATCTACGATTAGATTTCGTTATTCTACGTTAAGTTACTAGTATTTACCTGCCTGATTTATTCGTTCGCAACGACACTCCTGTTTACCGTGACACTGTCTGCATCTTCTCAGGAAGTATTTGGTAAATATCAACCGTTTACAGCCTACAGAAAATTAATTCCGTTGGTTAGAAAGCACATGGTTTTTGTACTAACCTTGAAAATATAATTACCAGCAATCCGTTTCAGTTACTCTTTTTCCCAGAATTAAATCCTGATTTATTTTATTACCGTTATTTTCCCGAATCGTTTATTTAATTTCTTTTACTGACTTTAATCACCATTAATTTAGCTTATCAGAACCGAGTCAACAGCTGACCTGAATGTCGACAGCGCCGGTCACTCCTATGGATCACTGGAACTTCTGTTCAGTTTGACCTACCAGCAGCAGTTGAGCCTATTCACGGACTCCCGGTTATTCGATATAGTTGTACTTATAAAACTTGTAAATATTTTACTAGCTTTAATCAAACATTTTATTTATTATTGTACAAGCGGTAGGGTAATAAACATTTTATTTCACAAACGAACTCTGGTATACTCAACGAGCTACCTAGGTACAGAAATTTTGTAACGTTCCTGCCCATCCCGAGGGAGCAACGTCGCATGGCGCCCGATGCAGTGAGTACCAGGCCAGAATAACGTTATATTGCACCCGTGCAGTGTTGAACAGGCTCGTTACAGTAAATACAGTATACCAGAGTAAATATGTTATCCGACGAAGAGACCAAAGGTGCTGAACCTCCTGTAGCCTGGATCCAAAAGCTGAAGCTGAAGGAACTGCAGGAATTAGCCCGCAAATACCGACTAGAGACTGGAGGAACCATGGATGAAGTTAGAGCCCGGATCAAACACTTCCTCAGAACAGGGGAAGGTCCAGTGGACGTCGAAGTCAAGGAAGAACCTCCAGTAACACAAGAGGTAAGAGTACAAAGTGTAACAGCCATTACTTCTGCCCAGGTATGCGATACAGTTCGGAAGTGGAATTTGAAGTTTGATGGAGTCAGCGATCCCATGTCCTTCCTAGAGAGAC
This sequence comes from Limonius californicus, assembly GCA_014611495.1. NCBI lineage: Eukaryota > Metazoa > Arthropoda > Insecta > Coleoptera > Elateridae > Limonius > Limonius californicus. The sequence continues at coordinate 31,553 of JABXWE010103447.1, read as the reverse complement.
TGTCCGAGTTGCGGGACAGCTACCAGTACAGAGACCAGGATTTACTGACTGCATTACCGGAACTGCTAAAAGGTGCAGCTTTATTATGGTACAGAAATAATAGAAACAACTGGTCTACCTGGAAAGACTTCATCAAGCAACTGAAAGGTCGGTATCTGCCAGCCAGGTTCCAAACCAAACTCCAGGACGAAATACGCTCCCGTACCCAAGGGGAGAAAGAAGGTATTGGCGAATACGTCAATGCTCTGCAAACCCTGATCAGGCGGCTGGGAAACGTTAGTCCTGAAGAAGCATTGGAACGTATCTACGAAAATATGCGCCCAGAATATAAACTGTATATACGTAGAAGAGACATAAAGTGCTTACCTGATTTAATACAAGAAGCCCAAGAGTATGAAGCCTTATTGGAGGCGAACAAGGCATTCCGACCTCCACCCGGCCCCAACCAGACCTTCACGTCGGAAACAGCATACAGTCCCCGAAAGGGAAGGTTATTGGATGATAACCCTACCATTTATACCATGGACGCGGAGGAACCCCGGCATACAAGCCGAGGGTCAGGGCGTCCACAGAAAGCAATCCGGGCAGCTCAGTCAGTGGAACATTGGCCAGCTCCAACCACACCCAGAGAACCGCAGTCCGTACCGAAAATTCCGCCAGAAACCAGGGTACAGCAACGCTCTGCAACACCGACAGGTAGGCCTCAAACAATAGCTTACACCCGTGAAGCCGTATGCTGGAGATGTGGTCAGGCGGGACATTGGCGGAATGAATGCAGAAATCCAGCTCGTTTATTCTGCTCTTGGTGTGGTCAAGCAGGCGTACCATCCAATCATCCAGGTTGTACAAAGCAGCCGAGAAGGTACCAGCCGGGAAACGGTCAAGGCCGACGAGGGCAGTAAGGCTCCCCCGTACCAATCCGGCCACAGCCCTAAAGCTAACAGATCCCACCTGGAGAGAATGGAAGCGGACCATTCGCCATTTTATGACAGACCAGGCGAGAACAGATAAAATAGCAGCAATAGGGGACAGGTTATTTATGAAGTTAGGTATACAGGGGAGGACCTTCAAGGCTCTCATTGATACAGGTTCCTCGAAATCATATGTGGGAACAGAAATTGGTGAGTACTTATTAAATCAAGGTCATGCTCTAGATACGACGCAGAGGTCGAAGGTGGAACTGGCGGACGGCTCTATCATCCAAACAGAGGGGAAGTTCCAATTTCCGGTGAGCTTCGGGACCCTCGTGATGGTCGCGTCATGGGATTTCCTGCCAGCCCTATCCACCGAGGCAATCATCGGGATTGACTGGCTCAAACAGTTGCAAGTTACCATCGATCCAGCCAAAAAACAGAGCTACATCAGAGGAGAAGCTATCCCTCTCCACACCGACAACCATGCTCCAGGCCTCGGGGGTCTTCAACCCTTAACGGAAGAACAATTAAGGGAACTTAATGCATTTTTAGAGGCAGAGCTACCACAGTTTCAACAGATCCAGGGTCCTACAAAAGAGGTTGAACATGTAATACAGGTGAAACCAGGTACTCAACCTATAAAACAAAGGTATTACCCACGTAATCCGATCATGCAACAAGTCATCGATGAGGAAGTCGACCGCATGCTGCAGGAGGGAGTGATAGAAGAGTCCAATAGTGCCTGGAGCAGTCCCGTGGTACTAGTAAAGAAATCCTCAGGTAAATATCGGTTTTGCATTGATTTCAGGAAAGTTAACGAAGTTACCATACCGGATGCATACCCGATACCGTTCATACAAGGTATACTGGATAAACTGAGGGGGGCCAGGTTCATCAGCACCATCGACTTGCGTCAAGGGTATTGGCAAGTACCGTTGTCAGAAGAAAGTAAACCAGTAACCGCGTTCACCGTACCAGGACGAGGTTTGTTCCAGTTCAAGGTCATGCCCTTTGGCCTTCATGCTGCGCCGGCGACGTTCCAGCGATTATTGGACAAGATAATAGGCCCAGAACTGGAACCAAATGCATTTTGTTACCTAGACGATATAATAGTAGTAAGTAGAACCTTCTCAGATCACTTACATCATTTGCGTACAGTATTCAATCGTCTACGAGCCGCCGGCCTGCAACTCCAGTCCGAAAAATGTGAATTCTGCCGGACAGAGCTGAAGTACCTGGGACACAGGGTCAACCGCCGAGGAATCCAAACAGACCCAGAAATGGTGGAAGCTATCCTCAAGGTGGAACGTCCAGTAAATATCAAAGCTGTGCGTCGCTTCCTAGGAATGGCCTCATGGTACAGGAAGTTTGTGCCAGGATTCTCACAGATAACCGGACCATTAACAGACCTGCTAAAGAAAGATAACAAATTTACTTGGGGTGCAAAACAAGAATCGGCATTCGCAAAACTGAAGGAAGCACTTACTACTACACCAGTCCTTGCCTGCCCAGACTTCACCGTTCCCTTTGTCTTGCAGACAGACGCAAGCAATACAGGGTTGGGAGCAGTTTTAACACAGGTCCAAGATGGGGATGAAAGGGTGATCGCCTACGCAAGTCGAACATTATCCTCAGCTGAGAAAAACTACTCAACCGTCGAATTGGAATGTCTATGCGTCATCTGGGCAGTACGGAAATTAAAAGGTTACCTAGAGGGGTACCATTTTACAGTGGTAAGTGATCAACGGAGCCTGAGATGGCTCCAATCATTACCCAATCCAACAGGTCGTCTCATGCGATGGACATTGGAACTGCAACAGTATGATATGGAAATTGTGTATAGGAAGGGAGCGTTAAATAAGGTAGCAGATGCGTTGTCCCGTTTCCAGGAAAATGCAGAATTATCCAAGTCCCCAATGAGCCCCCTAGCTGCCGTCCGACCTGAGGAAGACTGTCCGTGGTATCAGCGAATGATGGAAAACGTCCGTTCAGAACCCGAGAACTTCACCGACTATAAAATAGAAAACGGTAAGATATTTCGGTGTTTCCCCAACACCTCAAGTACAATTACAGAAGGTTTCCATCCATCGTGGAAACTGTGTGTGGCCAAACCTCAACGGAAAACGGTGCTAGAAGAATGTCACGACCAGGCAGGACACTTGGGGGTCACGAAGACAATTTCCAGGATGTTGCAACATTATTACTGGCCAGGGATGCTTCGGGATGCCACACGTTACGTTCGATCCTGCAGAAATTGCCAGTTACACAAGCGGCCACAACAGCATCCAGCAGGAAGGATGTGCTGGTCCCGAGTCCAGGGGCCCTGGGAAATAGTAAGCACAGATTTAATAGGGCCCTTGACCAGATCGTCCAAGGGCCACATTTACTTACTTGTTTTTCAGGATCGTTTTACGAAGTGGGTGGAAGTGTACCCCTTGAGGAAGGCCACAGCACAAACAGTCACCCAGGCTTTCCAAGACAGAATCCTCTATCGCTTCGGGACTCCGAAAATCCTGATTTCAGACAACGGGCCGCAGTTCGCAAACAAGATCTTCCAAGCCATGACAGAAACGTACGGTATTAAGCACCAGTTTACGCCGCCGTACACACCCCAGGCTAACCCTGTAGAAAGAGCCAATAAAATCATCGGCACGATGATAACGCAACTTTCACAGGGAAACCAGAAAACATGGGATGCCCACCTGCCGGAAGTGATGTTTGCAATCAACTCAGCGGTGCAGGAGTCCACAGGGTTTACACCAGCCATGCTGAACTACGGCCGTGAGTTATTGCCACCCAGGTCCCTCCGTGAACAGGCCGACCCAGAGATAGACGAGGATCGCCCTGCAAATTACAAGGTATATCAAGGTAAACTGAAAAAACTCCAGGAAATCTTTCAGATCGTGAAAGAAAACCTAGCCAAAGCGTTTGTCAAACAAAGCCACCACTACAACCTGCGACGGCGAGAGTGGAGACCGAAGGTGGGGGACATGGTGTACAGAAAAGAACATGTCCTATCCGACGCAGCCCGGGGCTTCATGGCGAAGCTCGCCCCCAAATATGCCGGACCTTACAAGGTAACAAAGGTTATTTCCCCAGTAATCGTAGAGTTACAGGATCCAGCAACCAAAAAACCCTTGGGGAGATCTCACGTGAAGGACCTCAAACCAGCACCAGAAGAGAGATCTCCTACCCCCTCCTAAAATCGAGGTGGGGGTACTGATAACATCCAGGCAAGGCGAGGTAGGAGGTCCGAGACACAGAGAAGAGCAGTGGTCATCATGGCTCGAGTGAAGCAAGACGTACGCAATCCCAGGTCTAGCCAGCGCCGATCCAGGCGAAAACCAAAGATAAGACCATGGAATCCAGCCCAGTACCTACCGCCGCAGCCGGTTGTGCGATCAATAGGTATGGTAGCAAAGGTGACGGTCGATGGAATTGGACCAACTACGCTGTCAATCCCATCCCCCAGCTCGAGCTACTCGCCCAACATCAGCCAGGCCCTATGTACGCCCATCCATGAAAACCTAGTGCAGAAGATGGAAAGGTTATTTGGGCCGTCTCCAACAACACCACCAGCAAGAGAGGTTACACTATACTACTCACCACCTCCCAGGACTCCCGAAACTACTGGCGTTCCCCTGACACCAGGAACACCGCCTGGGATGGATGTCGATGAGGGCCCGACAGAAACCAGAATCCCCGGCAGTTTAGTGGTAAATATGTCCCAGATACCTGCAGTCTACCCAGCGGCTCCTTCTACGTCCAGTTATCCACGAAGTCCGTACCAGGTGGAGCTGGTTCGTGATCGCCTTCACGAGGACGTTCGATTACCGGAACCTCCTATCCCGGTGAAGCCGATCCAAACGCGCAGAAGCAGAAGTCGTAAACACAAGCCGAGAACAAAAGTATTCCTTGGACCAGGTTGTTTTGTTCGTATGCGTACCGACAGGATAGCAGGTCTGGACCTCTCCGAGTTTGCAACCCTGACATCTCCTGCAACATCAACTGCAATGGAACCAGAAACTACAAAGCCGACCACGCCCGAAGCTTGTTGAATGTTTAAATTTAAAGTTTATTGTGCTTACCAGAACGTATATTTTAATTTTCAGTTATTTTCTCCGGGGGGAGGATGTAATGTAACAGTGCTAAATGTGAATAAGTTTAATTATTTAGTAATAAGAACTAACGAAACTTGTAATTAACATTTGCAGGAAAATGGCGGCATCAGCTGTATTTTTAGGAAGATTTTTCCACCTCCTCTTTATACCAAGTTAGGGATTTTTACCACTTCCAGTGAACCTAATAAGAGTGGGAAGCCGCGCATGTTGGTAAACAATATGGCGGGTATAAAAGGAGCTGACCAGCCAGTTTTAGGGGAGATTCATTTAGATTCCTTTCCTTTCCAGTCACCAGAAGATTCCTTCAGAATCTTGCCAGTTTCCAGTTAGAAAAGAATCGATCCTAAAGTCAAACATCCAGTTTATTCAAAGTTATTTAACCTGAATTTCGTTTACCTGAGAAAAGTAATTTTCTGTGTCTTTTAAATTTTCATTTAGTTACAGATCCTGAAGCAGGTGTGGACAGTGTACTTCACAGCTGGGGCTTCGTTTCAGTTCGATTTACCTGCCGTTCATGAAGCTGCTTGCTTCGATCGTTTAACCTCCGATTTATCATCGTACCTGCAAAGGTGTACTTGAGGTACCTGTTTATTTGATTTTACCGTGAGTTATACCTGTAAAACTCTCATTTTGGGCTTATTCCACTGGCGAATGTTGGTGAATACCCAACCTGACAGTTTAAAACAGTATTATAGGAGAGATTCCTCAGCGGCGGTGGTCGCCAGGGTTTCAAATACAATACTGTGCCCCTGTTTCCCCGGAACTTTTAATATATACTATCAGGTCGGCGAATGTCGACAAATACATATCTTAAAAGTAAAGAACATCAGATTGTCAAGTTATTACTGTTGGTGAGACCCAAATCGACCTCTAATTGCGAGACAATCTGAATTTCGTTCCGTTTGTTTGATTATTCAAATAGGTCTTGTGGTGGAGTAATTTCACACAGAATTAGCTTTGATTTACTCAGTTAGTAGCTTTGCTGTGTTCATTTCAATCCTGTCCCGATAAAGTAAGGTTTCCGTATCCCAGTACAGCCTTGCAAGGTACTTCCGATTTATTTTCTGATCTACGATTAGATTTCGTTATTCTACGTTAAGTTACTAATATTTACCTGCCTGATTTATTCGTCCGCAACGACACTCCTGTTTACCGTGACACTGTCTGCATCTTCTCAGGAAGTATTTGGTAAATATCAACCGTTTACAGCCTACAGAAAATTAATTCCGTTGGTTAGAAAGCACATGGTTTTTGTACTAACCTTGAAAATATAATTACCAGCAATCCGTTTCAGTTACTCTTTTTCCCAGAATTAAATCCTGATTTATTTTATTACCGTTATTTTCCCGAATCGTTTATTTAATTTCTTTTACTGACTTTAATCACCATTAATTTAGCTTATCAGAACCGAGTCAACAGCTGACCTGAATGTCGACAGCGCCGGTCACTCCTATGGATCACTGGAACTTCTGTTCAGTTTGACCTACCAGCAGCAGTTGAGCCTATTCACGGACTCCCGGTTATTCGATATAGTTGTACTTATAAAACTTGTAAATATTTTACTAGCTTTAATCAAACATTTTATTTATTATTGTACAAGCGGTAGGGTAATAAACATTTTATTTCACAAACGAGCTCTGGTATACTCAACGAGCTACCTAGGTACAGAAATTTTGTAACGTTCCTGCCCATCCCGAGGGAGCAACGTCGCAACTAAGGGATTAGGAGCAAACATAATTACTGTTGTAATAATTTAGGGATTTCTTAAGTTAATTTGTTAACATTCAGGTTTGAGGAAAAGTGTTGAAATTCATGTTCTGGTTATGCAACCCTGAATGCATTAGATTAGTTTTTAGTGTAGTAAAAAGGTTGGTACAGAAAGTTGGTAGTAGTGTAAGTAAGAAGTTGTAATGGAGGTCGAAGCTTTTGTTGTTTGTATTATATTATAATTCAGAAGTTCTTGAAGTTATCCTTTTTGTATTGTTTTATGTTATACTGCAGAATAAAACCTTAATTCTACAATATTCTACAGGTAGCCCTGTTTGTCAGATTTGACAGATGGCATAGTTAAGCCGCCAATTCTATACTCGTCTTGATAAAGTGCTGTTATTTTTGTATCAGAATTGCAATCTGGAAAACCTAAACTGTGTGAGTCGGTGAATAAAAGCCAGGGATATTTTGGCATATGAATATATCAAGGGTAAGTGTTTCTTAACAAACTGATGCAACGAGTTTCTTAATAAGATTAATATTTTGGTTTCAGCCGAGAATTTTGTTTTTGAGGTTATAAAGTTAAAGAGTTTGGGGGTGAATAGGGTCACTATGCCACGGTGCCATAAACCCGACCCACGCGCAAAAAATATAGAAAATACACAGAAGAAGTGATAGAGCAGGCCCGTAATGCAATTAGAAGAGGACAAAGTTGGAGGACCGTATCGAAGGATTTTGGTATACCCTATTCAGTTTTACAGAGACATTTAAACAATCAGAATCTTAAAAAGCAAGGAGGACAAACTGCTATTTCATCTGAGGAGGAGAATGCAATTGTTGATAGATTGCAAATATGTGCCAATTGGGGTTATCCAATGGATTTGTATGACCTGCGTGTTATTGTGAAGGGTTTCTTGGATGCTATTGGCAAAGTCGTGCCCAAATTCAAAAATAATATGCCTGGGTATGATTTTGCCAAAAGCTTTATGGTCCGCCATAAGGATAGACTAGCAGAACGTTTCTGCCAAAATATTAAACGTTCCAGGGCGAATATTGCCTCTGATATCATAAACGAATACTTCGATAATCTAACGACGAGTCTCGATGGGGTACCACCAACGCATATAATAAATTATGATGAGACCAATTTAAGTAATGACCCGGGCCGCTCGAAAGTTATTACAAAACGGGGCTGTAAATACCCTGAACGAGTAATGAACAGCACAAAGTCGGCCGTTTCTGTTATGTTTGCAGCCTCTGGCGATGGTCAGTTGCTACCATGCTATGTGGTCTATAAGTCAAAAAATTTGTATGCTACGTGGCTTGAGGGAGCCCCCAAGGGAACTCGTTTTAACTGCAGTCAAAGTGGTTGGTTTGACGCGATTATATTTGAGGACTGGGTCAGAACAGTCGCTGTGCCTTACTTAAAAAGACTCACCGGAAAAAAGATATTAATTGGTGACAACCTGTCGTCCCATCTATCAGTTGAATGCATAAAACTGTGCCATGAGCATAATATTTCCTTCGTGTTCCTACCTGGAAACTCAACCCATTTGACTCAGCCTTTGGATATTGCCTTTTTTAGACCCTTAAAAATAACTTGGCGAAACATTCTTTTGCAATGGAAAAAAGGCCCAGGCATGAAAGAGCCATCGTTGCCAAAAAGTGAATTTTCTCGACTTTTAAAAAGAACTTTCAAAAAAATTGATGAGAACGCCTCGGCCAACATAAGCTCTGGGTTTAGAAAGGCTGGCATCATTCCACTTAATCGAACCCAGGTGTTGAACTCCATTCCCCAGGACCCAGAGCATTTATTGACATTTTACGTGAAATTGGGTTCGGTGGCGAAGAAGGAAACCGAAGACGACAAACGAAAAAGGAAAAATTGAAGGCTGTAGCTGGACGAAGCGTGGAATTTGAATCTGAGAGCACATCAGGGGATGAGGCCGATGAACAATTTGAGACTAAACTTGCAGCAGAATTGGAGATGCCCGACTCATCAGATCAAGCCGATTCAGTTGGTCAAATTGAAAATGACTCTGATGAAAATAACCAGCCGTTTGTAGAAAGATTCGGTAGGAAGTTTGAGCAAGTTGAAATCATTAGTGCGGACAGAATTTAACCCAACGACTGGTTGCTGGTGTCTTTTGCTCCTGAAAATAAAAGGTCATTCTCAAGCAGAATGCTTTATTTCGTTTGCCAAGTGGTTGAAAGAAAAAGCGATTCGGAATTTGAAGGAAACTTTTTGAGAGAAAAAAAGACTCAATATCATCCTGGGTTCATTTACCACTATCCGGATATCGAAGATCGCTCGTGCTTTGAATATTTTCAAGTAATTGGAAAACTTGAAGAACCAGAAAAAATCCGTAGGGGCGACTTAAAATTTAAGATAAATTTCAATCAGTTATAATGTTATTAATTGATTGATTATTTTATTTCAAATTCTGGGTGTAGATACCCCTTTTTTATTTTTTGAACTGTAAATGTTAATTTTTGAATAAATAAAAATATTAAATAAGCCAGGCTATATTTATATTTTTTTAAATTTAACTGACCCTTTTCACCCCAATAGTGTTTAAATAGCATTTTTCATGCAATTCAAATGAGCGATCCTATTGACCCCACCTTTGGGGTGAATAGGGTCAGGGCACAAAAAAATATATATAGGTCAGCACAAACGAAATTTTTTAAAACTGCTCATGTATAGTGATAGTACAAGGCGAGACTCATGTTATGTACATATGGTCTTAATGTTTCCATTAACAGTTTTTTAGCAACAATTGAGCAAAGTTCAAAAGTGACCCTATTCACCCCATTTTACGGTATTTTTAGCTTTTATTTTGACAATTATTTATAAAGCAATTTCCGTATTTGGCATTCTTGGACTTTTTGTAATTTTTATTACATTTATTTGTTGACTTGCAATGTTATAATTCCTGTCTGATGCTGCCACCTAGTGTACACTTTAACAACTAGTTCAGTTCACTTCTTTGTTTTGTATACATGGTCTTCAAATTAAGTTATTTTTAAGCAATAATATCTATTAAAACAAAATTAAGACTTTCTGTTCCTCTAAGCTTCTATTCTCGTTTTATTTTTCTTTTTTAGTTTTTCCAGAACTGTATGATTTCTCCCTCTCCCCCATCTTCTGTCTTTTAAAGCGTGGCACTTTCAGATCTGACTAAAATATTATAAATTAATCTTAGATATTGATTTTTTCGCCTTTAACACCCAACGCATCTAAAATTAAAAATTCTTCAATGTGGTTACAAATATGTTTTATTTTTGGTAATTATTAATACAAGGTCTATCATCTATGGAATTCTTCCGATTTTGAAGGAAAATGTGCGAATCTCTATATATCGTCTAACGAAATATGGATAACAATTGTATGTTTACAATAATTTTATCTATTCTTGTTTTTCCCAGTTTCAACCATTTATTTTTGTTTTCTATTCGATTCTACTTTTAGTTATATTTGCTCCTTCCTCCCTTGCATCATTTATTTTATTAAATTTAATACATGAAGTTAGTATTAAAAGTTAAACTAAAGGTTGATGATACCATTGTTTTGAAGATATTTGAGAAGTAATTGCTCCCTCTCTCGTTCTTTGTTAATTGTTTTCTGTCTATATTGATACCATTCACCCTCTTTCGCTTTCTTTATTCTTCTTTCTTTTTTTTTATATCTGTCTCTTGTTACAATTTTTCCAGTATTTCTATTAATATTTTCTAGTTATAACAATAGATCCTTTAAGTCTTGAAAATATTCTGTACCATTTTGTTTTTCACTTCAATTATACATGTACATGTTTAAAAATGTTTAGCTTCGAACAAGACCCCGCACAAGGTCCGCCGAACAGTAGCCTTTAACAACACCACGCGCAAAAGTATTTTTGTATATGATAGCAAGATTTTTTAGGTCAAGTTCAATGATCAAGTTTGCTTCTAACGTATTTAAACGCATTTCATCGCAAATTAAACGTGCGGATTGCAAAAAATTTGATGCCAAATTGCTCAAAAACAAAAACAGTTAAATTCGCAATCTTAACGGTTTTTTTTTAGAAAAGTTTAATTATATAAGTCAGGTTGAGCGTATTTTAAACGAGATTTAAAAATGATGCCAAAGTTTCTAGAATCTGGAAGAAAAAGTATGTCGGCTATATTACTTCAGCGCTAACGAGATGAAAAGCTATTCACAAAGATGTTTCTATCAGCTTGTTTCTAAGGATTAATAATTCAAGCATACAGCTATGAAGACTTTTAGTTAAATTGATAGTTGTTTGTCGCCGTTTAAAAATACTGGAGCAAGAATTTAAGGAAAAATTAACGCTAACATCGTAGCTGAATTGTATGGAGAGTGTTTTAGACCAGTTGGCACGAGATTCCTTTCATTAATCATTCTCCAAAAACAAATGGATATTTTCGAGAGCTTTTATAGATATCTGCTGTTAGGCTGACGTAATGTGTTTAACACACTTTTAATTGCTGCCTACGTGTTTTCTATATATACTTTAATTAGAGTTAATACACGTAAGCATATATTTTACGTTGAACTATAAAGGGAAAATAAAATTAACACCAAACCCGGAAACAAAAGTTTGACATGTTTCCTTAACGCATATGTGTTTTCTGTTTTCAGGAATTAAATGCTTTCCTCTTCTTGCACTAACGTATATTTCATTTTTAACCGTTCTTTATGCTCAATTTATAATAAGCCTTCGCAGAAGTTTCATAAAAGTATATGAACCTGTAAATAGACTACTTGTTTTTCTAAATTTGAAATTGAGAACTTTAACTGTACCTATGTTTTACGTATGCGCTTTCAGCTTTGATTATCAGTGCAGTCTAAAATCCGAAATTTCAAATAATTGATTTTTGATTATTAATTTGATGCATTAACTAAGAAATAATCAATACAACTAAAAAATATTAGAAATCCTCTGCCATAAGTTTTCTATGGGATTTAGGTCCAGGGATTGTGCTGGCCAGTCTATTCTTTTAACTTGATCGACATTCAAGATTAAACAACGTTTGCTCCGTGGCAAGGAGCAGTATCATCTTTTTTTTAAGATTTACCAGATCAACAATACATATTGTTATACATGGTTTTGCTGCCATATGAGTAATTTGACAGAATATTATTTAACTTAGAGGCAAATTTTGACGCCTTAAACTAATCATTTGGTTGATCATTATTAAAGTCTATTAATATATCTTGTGGAAGTTATTTTGGGCATTGGTGGATGTTGTCAAAGAATTTTTGAGTGCTTGCTATGAGAAACTGTTTGAACGTTGTTATCCCTAGCTCATTGTGTATTTAATAAAACTAGGGCGCATTTATAGCCATGGGTAAAACCTTGTTCTAAAAAACTTGGATTTTTCTCATGTTTGTATCAGAGGCGGCACTGCTCGTGATAATATTCTATAACATTGTTCTCATCTTTCATGGGACACCCTGTATTTATCCGTCGAAATACACAATAATTATATATATATATATATATATATATATATATACTGCTATGTTATTTATATTAATATATAAACATGTTTTTCTTACAATAGTACAACAGCGGAAAATAAAATATATTCGTCTGGATGTCTTTGCAAATCTATTTATAACTTCATCGTGACAATCTTACTCAGAAGAATCAATGCTAGACTGCTAGATTTCAATCTTTGTAAAGTCTAATACGTGTATACTTTGTTTTCGGGGGGGAGGGGTGAATTGTCGCCCACTTCATTGATTATTGCAATTTATTTTTACTTTGTAACAAACAAGAACCTGGCCTGTTCTGAGAAAGATAGTTCTAAATATTGAAAAATGGTTTGCAACAATTGAAACAACAGAACCGATATTTTGAGGTTATGTTGGAAACGCGCATCGAATCCGACTACAAAGAGTTCATGCATTTGTCGGATTCCGTTCGCTTTTGAACTTTGTCTGTTTTTCTGTGTACACTGAATAAAACAGAACACCGGAAAAAACCAAATTAAAATTATCCTAGCCTTTCCGTTCGAAAAGTTTTTTATACGTATATTTATAACAAAGAGTTTTCCATATAAGTAAACAATTCTAAAGATGGCAAGACTATTTTAATGTTACTATTTAAATGTGAAACTGGAAATATTCAAAATAAAAGCCTGCTGCGAAATAAAAGGCGACAGAAGAATGAACGAATTTTATCGAATAAATTGTACTCGACATACAGGTTGTCCCAATACGTACGGGCAATATTTCAAGAGTGAATTCCAGAACTTATTTAGAGTCGAAAAGTCCATATAAACAGATGTCGTAAACGTAACCCTTAACGAGTTATTGTCTATTTCATAATTTATGTGGCTAAAGTTTCAGTTCAACGAATTTCTGAAATACTGATCTAGTTGCCATGATCGCGTCTTTTGTCTCGTAACATTTGGACATCGTTTTTAACAAATTATTGTTTGTAACTTGTTAGTTTATTACTGTGATACTGAAATTATTGGGTTCTTCTTTGTATCCATATTCCCATCGTAATTCACAAGTGATTCACAACGCCAATATTATTTTGAAACGAAGAAGATATTTATTATGTTGGCGGTCTGTGTGACGGAAATTCTTTTGCATCACAACAAGAATATCGTAGAAGATATCCCAATAGAAGACTGCTTGCAGTTTTCTTTCATTCGCGTCGTTTGGAGAATAATAAGAAGTGATCGCTTACATCCATATCATCATCAAAGGGTTCAAGCTCTAGGTAATGATTTTGAAGCCTACCGCATATTTTATGTACCGATGAAGCTTCTTTCACACGAGATGGTATCAATAATTATCATAATTTTCATGAATGGGCTGTAGAAAATCCTCATTTAAGAAGATGCTGGCATTTTCAACATAGATTTAGGGTTAATATGATAGCTGGTATTCTTACCGTTGAAATGGTACGAATTACGAATATTTTCTAGAAAACTCTTTACCCTTATTACTGGAAGATGTGCCATTAAATATTAGATTTACAATGTGATATCAACACGATGGGGCACCAGCACATCAATTTTTTCGTGTTAGAGCTTGGCTTAACGCACATTTTCCGGGAAGATGAATTGGAGTAGGAGGACCCGTAGTATAGCCACCGCGTTCGCCGGACCTGACTTCATTACATTTTTATCTTTGGGGTCACATGAAACAGATTGTTTACGCAACTGAAGTGCGCACGGTAGAAGAATTACGCCAAAGAATACAGCAGGCTGCCGATATTATTAGGAATAACCCAGCAACCATATTAAGAACGGCTTTGTGCATCGAACACAATGGAGATAAATTTGAACATTTCTTGTAAATAAAATAATAAAAAAGATTTATTTCATAAAATTCGTTGAACTACAATTTTAGCCACATAAATTATGAAATAACCAATAACTCATTAACGTTTACGTTTAGGACATATGTTTATATGGACTTTTCAACTCTAAATAAGATCTGGAATTCATCCTTGAGATATTGCCAGTACGTTTTAGGACACTCTGTATAGCTAATCATACTGAAAAGCTTTTATTATTAAGATATTAGGTTTCTGGCATCAGTCAATACAAGTTTGTTTACTTGTTCGCATGAAAGACTTAAAATGCCATTAAAGGTCATCATCATCAACAGCTTTGTCGTCCTCGGCATTGACCGCTTCTCTGTCACGTGCTTCTCCTCAGGTAGAGACACGGGAACCTATAGTATAACGTCGAATCCTAACGACCGAAGTATGTAGTGTAAATTAGGAATAGGAAACTAATATATCACAGTCCCTCCAGACTTTCGTAACGTTATTACGTTTAGGAAAGCCTGGCATAACCTTGAACTTGAATATAAATAAATAATTAAAAACCCAGTAGGTAATCAGAAGAAGCGAGTGCTGCTACAATTAGCAGTTAATGCTAATTTGTACAATATATAACCTGTCATCACTTCATTTATTTTACACATAAATTCTAACGTAATTTAATGCTTGAATATATGATAATTGTATATTTTTATAAATAATACGTGATTTTTCCAATATGTTCTTAGAAACACACTGCTTATTTATAATTTCCTACTAATATGAATTAAACTAATCACTCAAGGTAGATACATTACAATGTCGTCTACCGAAAAATGTGCTATGCTATGCTAAATGTTATATCATACTGCCATGCAAATCAAAATGACCTCGATGAACGTTTATCAAATGTATAAATTCATCCTACTTATTGTACTACATTCTGAAAGACAAACATTTTATGAAAATTCTTAAATTACAGACATTGAAGCGTAAAGCGTAAAACAATATTTCGTTTGATAATTATCAATTCTGCGTATGAAGGGATATAGCTCGGCAAATTAAACTACAACAAATTAGATTTTCTACATAACAATAATAAAGCATAAAATATTTAAATAGAACAAAATGGGCTAGAAAGTACACATTTCTAAATCGAAAAGCGGGGGGGGGGGGCGGTATTTAAAACTTTTTTAACCTATAATTTTTTAATATATAGCAGAACAATAATTTCATAACATTCACTGAAGTGGGTTTCATCTTCTTTTTTTCGGTTAATGAAAGCGGAATTTATTTAACGCACACTCATCAAACTAATGGGATAGAATTTTCATAAAATTATCATTATTAATTGACGTGAAGAACATACTTTTATACATTTTTCATTAATACCAACTTCAAAATATTAATCACAGCTTATTCGTTTTGCATTCGCGTGGTATAACGCGAGGTAACAAATATAAACATTCTACTTCTACGAGGATTGGCAATTTAATTCTCAAACTGTCACAATAGAATCACAATTTAAATGACACACAAGATATTTGAAATCTATTCTTAGTAATCTTCATTTCCGTTAATACATTTACTGCAACGTTGTTAAATTTTTTGGAAACAGTCCGCAGCGGCGTCCGAAGAAACTGCTTTCAATTTGATGTTTTTTCTTAATATCCTCTAATCCTGAATTGGTTTCGCTTTGAGAACAGTTTTCACTTTAGGAAAGAGAAGAAAGTCAAGTCTGCTGGTGCCAGCCCAGGGAAATAGAGGGAGTGATTGATCTCAACTACGCCGTGTTTCATCAGAAATAATTCATAATCAGTGCAGATTAGGCAAGTGCATTACTATGCACAAGAACCAACTACCCTTTTTTCGTAATTGTGGTCGCACTGGAGAAATGCTCTGCCATAATCTCTTCATCCCTTCAATGTAGAATTTGCTGTTTGTCCCCTAAACACAAATTCTGTATGAATCACGCCCTATTTATCGGAAAAAGTAATTTGCAACTTTTTGATTTTTTAAGATAGTTTTCTAATCCACTGTAACGTTTCGTGTTAAAATCTCACTGAAACATCCAAACCTTATCATCAGTGACAGTGCAGTTAAGAAAATTTGCATTATCGCAACAAGTCTGTACGTAGTTTAAGCATGATGCAACTCTATTTTTGAATGTGCGGAACGAACTTTCTACAGAGCCTCTTCTTTCTCACATCTTTATATAAAATTTATTGAATCGTCTCCTTATTGATGTTCAACTCATCTACCATCATTCGGAGGGTCATTCGGCGATCTTTTCTTCAATTTTACGATCGTATCTGCATTGTGCCAAGTTCTAGCGCGATCTTGAACATCTTCGCATCCATCTTATATATATGTATATATATATATATATATATATAACGAGTTTTGTTACAGCCTTGTCCGTCTCTCGCATCCCAATCGCCAGTAGTCTCGGTCCCGACCATCTCCTTCCTCCATTTCTCTCTGGGTCATCGCTTCTTCTACTCCTTGTCGCCAAGTTCTTCGTGGCCTTCCACGCTTTCTTCGTGTTGGCGGGACCCATTGCCATATCCTTTTAGGCCATCTAGTTTCTCCCATTCTTTGTAGATGCCCGTACCAGATAAGTGTCTTGGTTTCGATTGTATCTATGGTAGAAGTCTTCTACTTCCATTCGTCTTCTTATTTCGCCATTCCTTACTCGGTCTAACCTTGATTCAGAGCCTTAGGTTACTATGCTCTGAATGATTGTTTTAAATATTGTAGTTTTTGTTTTTGTCTCGATTTTATCACTCCACAGAGTTGTATTAAGTTGTTTGATTGCACTTTTCCCTTGGCCTATTTTGTTAGTAATATCTTGCTGACTACTACCTTCCTTAGTAAATGTGACACCAAGGTATTTGTATCTGTCACATGTTTTAATTGCCCAACTATCCAACGGCATGGCCGGCCTCGGTGATCTAGTGCTTATCCCATTTGCCTTTAGATCCGAGGGACGCGGGATCGAACCTGGCCAAGGTCGGCGAGATTTTTCTAGCGGGGAAAAATCTGAAAATGCGTCTCCTGTCTGATAAGAATTAAAGCCGTAGGTTCCGTGTCACTACGATGTGTGACACGTTAAAAATCACTACTGGAGTTGGAATTACCCCAGATAGGCAAATTTCTTAGTCAGGGTGTACAATAAGCCAATAATGGTTGCAGTGCTTAGAGATGCTTGGAAAACCGCGGCCTCGATCTCGCTCTTTCAAATCAATCAATCAATCCAACGGTATGTCATACCCTGTTCCACCTATAACGAGATGTTCGGTTTTGTTGGTGTTTACTTGTAAGCCCCATTGCTTGTATTTTTCATAGAGTTTTCGAATCACATAATTAGGTCATCTTCATCCTGAGATATTACTACTTCGTACTACGATCGTCTGCATAAAACAAGATTGACATAATCTCTTCATCTACTGGTAGACCTATATTGCCGCATTTCCTTTTCCAGATTTTTAAGGCTTCATTTAGGTAAATTTTAAATAGAGTCGGCGCCATCGAGAGGCCTTGTCTGAGACCCTTATTCACCGTAAATTCTCTGTAAATTTATTATTTCCCATTTTACTGGAGCTAGTGGAGTTTTCGTACATAGATTTTACTGCAGAAATATAAGTATTGCTTATTCTTGCTACCCTTAAGGTTTCCCATAGCTTGCAGAGAGGTACACTATCAAGCTTTGTGTAAATCAACGAAGGTTAGATGTAATGACCTGTTATTCCCGATCAAATTTTCACTTAATTGTTTCAGACTAAATATATTATCGAGATAAGATCGGCCAGCACTAAACCCGCTTTGCTCCTCTGGTTCTACAACTTCTTCTTCTACTCAATTTGTAAGTATTTTACCGTATAATCGGCTTATTGAACTGATGATACTTATCCCTCAATAGTTCTTGCATTCTGTTTTATTTCCTCGTTTAAATATGGATGAGATGTATGCTTCCTTTCATTCTTTAGGAACCGAATCTCCGTTCATACATTTATTGAATATTTATGTAATGATATGTAGTAGGATGTGAGACCTGGACCCTCACGCAAAAAAATAAAGAACTGCTGTACCGTTTTGAGAGAAGAGTGTTGAGAAAAATATATGGGGTATGAACCATGAATTAAAACAGCTCCATCAAGAACAAGACCTGGTAGGGTGGATTAAGAGGCAAAGAATACGATGGATAGGCCATGTATGGCGAACGCCCAACACAAGGGTAGCCAGGAAAACATTAACACAAGCTCCAGATAGGCGCCGAACCAGGGGAAGCCCTCGTATAAGATGGCGCGATAATGTTACCAACGACCTAAGAACACCGAGAGTACATAATTAGACCAACTTAGCACTGGATAGACAGGGGTGGAAGAGGCCAAGGCTCGTGTTGTGTGTGTATGTGTGTGTGTGTGTGATATGTAGTAGGTCTCACGGCCCATTTTTTATTAGTTCGATCGGGATTCCTCCCGGTCCAGGTTCCATCTTTAAAACGTTTAAACCACGCAAACACAATAATACGACTGAGGGTGTTATTACCGTATACAGTTCACAACATTCCATAAGTTTCTGTTAATGTTCACTCGTTGTTCCATGACGACTGCCAGAAACACGATGTACGTGCTAGCGTCCTGTTCAGAAACTAGCAGCTGTTCGATCTTCACTGGACCACAGTCTATTGATAAATTTGTGAACTATTATATGCTGATTTACTTTTGGTTTAATTTCATGTGATTCCGCAGCTGCGAAGTCAATTGTAAAATTAAATTGCCAAACTTCGTAGAATCGCTTAAATTCCATACGTTTTAGTTGCGTAATGCTAGTAGTAAATTAACAGTAACTTTTTATTGCAAATACGTTTTTGCTGTTAATTTATTTATATCCACATTGTACAAACTGATTCCTAAAAATACAATAACTTGTATTATTTACGTTGAGTTAAAATATGTACGTGTTTCAATTGCCATTTATAAACATCTCAACCAAAAGCTTAGTTTGCTTTTTTACCACTAAAACATGTTTTCTCACTTGTGAACAGTAGCTGACATTAAAAATACACAAGTGTAAATTAGACTATTAAGCAGCTATTTTTGAATGCAATCCATGGCACACTGTTGTGCTGCACTTCGGAAGCAAGCTCTTTGATATCCATTAGTTTTTTTGCCAGCACAGAGTAATTACTGTCAACGAATTGGCCCAATTATTCGAACCGTATCAGCTATTCTTGTACTCAAAATAACATTTCTTTGATCTTACCTTTAATAATTAAGTTGAAAACGTATATGTAAGACTCATCAATATTTACGTAATGGAGGAATTACTATTTCATTGGGTACTTAAATAGCTCCACTAAATATAAGAATCAGCTTGGTCTTAATTAATGCTCAAATAGCTGCAATTAGTGGAAGCAAAAAATCAAAGTAACAGTGGTTAATGAGACGTATTCTGTTAGAAAACTAACAGTCGTTGTTATTTACTCCTCATTAGCGACTGTTGGTGTGTTTGTGGTAACTAAATACAGTGGTGCTGCTCAGTTTAAAATTTGTGGAAAACTGAAATTTAAAAGCAGTTCGTTGAAATATGTTTTGGAAATTCACTGTATATCAAATCGGCATTAAAATCACAGGGTGGACTTATTGGGTTTAAAGAAATTCTATTAATAATAATTTATTAAAAACTACAAAATTTCTCTTTTTGAGCGCTTTGCTTCTTACGAGACGTAGCGACATTCCTTCTATGCCTGTGTTGCGCGTTTTGAAGTACCACAGACATAGAGGACCTACTGCTTAACGTGGGATCTGAACCACGGGAAATGTAAACACTTCTAGTCCAAAAAAGATTTACTAGGCAGAATACCTGCCTGGTTTGTTATTGCTCAACAAGGGAGAATGGTCTTTAAAAATCCGATATTCCGGTACTGTGAATTGAACCCCAGATTTCAGCATAGCAGTCTAACGCGCTGACCTATGGTCCACAATGTTACAAAAATTACACAATATAAGTTACTACAATTGTATCGGCCATCATTTTCGCGTAGAGTTTTCCTAGTTACTCTTCAAAATACAGCGAGATTGGCATGAACTAAAAATGCGAATAATTTTGTTTTTTGGTTTCTTGTAAATATAATCTTCGATATATTTTGTCACAAGTTCTCTATTGGATGTAGGTCTGGGGGTTGCGCCGGCCATTTCATGCTATCGATTTTATCAGCCTTCATCCACGATTTAATTATATATTTTATAATTCTTTCTTAATCATACCACTTTTACCTTTCGGTGTCGAATTCCTTTTACTCCGGGTTTTTGGCCTTTTCACTATGCACCAGAAGACAGTTGGGGCCGTTGACCTTTCAGCCGCTACCCCTAAGCTTATGCCAAACCCTTTTCACATTAATTTTTCTTTCACTCGTACCGTCTATACTGGAATGGACTTCCAAACCCCTCTAACGACTGTCATAGTGTTAGTATGACATCCGAGATTGAGATAGCTTGCACAGCTAGGACTGTCATTCACGTACGATCAGGAGAGTTAAGAGGCCAGTGCTTGGGCGTGGGTCCCAAGGCTGTGTCAACACGGCGCCTCGTGCAAGCGACGGGTACACACGGAACCTGTTTTTATTAGCCTTTATGCATGATTTCATTAGTCTTGCCCTATCATAGCATTATTGTTCTAGAAAATAAACGATTCTTATCCAAACAGGTCTTTTCCACTAAGTATCATCTGCTCCCTATAGGTACTTAGTCCTTAAGCAGATTTGCAACCCCATACAATAACAGCAGTTGGATGCTTAATTGTTGGAACCACGCATTTTTGTTTCCTCAGTAAACCTTCTTGTATACATATTGCCAATACTATTATAAGCGTTAAAAGTTTAATTATAAAATATTTAGAATCAAAAATCTCAGCAGATGTTAACAACAAATTAGACTATGAAGATAGCACCAAGAGCTCTACATGGTGTAATCTGGAATAAAAATCTGCACTTGCATCGTGCAAGGCATTGTACTATATGGTGGACAGGTGTGCCGCTAACAAGAAAGATAACAGACCGAATAAGAACGATTTCGATGTTTTGAGAGGATGCCTGCAAAAGACCAAATTAGCCCAATGGAAGACAGAAAGAATATATGGCAGGAAATTAACATCAAGTCTTCTATTACGAGAAATATGGAGTATCCGCAACTAAAATGGTACGGACATGTAAAAAAATTGGCAGAGTGGAGATGGCCAAAACTTATACTAAAGTGGTCACCGAAAGGAAGAAGTAGAAAAGGAAGGCCACCTCTGCAATGGAAAACCCATATAGCGAATCTCATGGAAGACGGAGGAGGAGACCGGAACAATCGTCAATTGTGGAAGCTGAAGACGACGAATTCGTAAGAAAAAAACCATAATAAAGAGAAGAGAAGAGAAAAGAAAAGGTGATTTATTAATAAAATGTACATAATTCTGCTGCTCTGTGCTCGATTTGGTTTCGATGTCTGCTGGCCAACAGCAAAAGATGGTGTTGCTTTAACTTCTTCCGTGTTCTACATCGTCTTAGTCCAAAGCTAAGCAATCCAGTACCAGTAGCTTCGGGCCATAATTTGTTTAATTCGGTGGAATTAGGACTACTATAGCCAAGCTTGTTCTTAGACAGCATTATTTAGTACTAAAGTTTTCGTTGGTTTCTCATTACGCCCTTTGCGTCAGTTTGCCAATCTACATACTTTCTAATAACTACGAAGTTGGTTCATCAATTATTGTCCCTAATATAGAAGGCATTGACCGGCAAATGATTAATTTTTTTCCTGGAAACGTTCCACTTTAACACTTTAGCCGGGAAGAACTGGTGGCAGATAACATATGATAAAAGCTTATGGAACCAAATGGGAAAGGCCTTTGCTCAAAATGGAATTTAATGGGTGACAATAATAATAATAATAATATGCCAAGTTGCAGGTGCCTAATGTCTTGTTTATAAAAGTTATACATATAATATTACTGTAGTGCTGGTGATTTTGTTGATTTGGAAATATTTGAGACAAGGGCTGTGATAAAATATCTTTTTAAGAAGCAATTTGAGATTAATGGATTTTTAAAAAGATTTAATAGATGAAATCAGGCTTTATCACTTTGATCCAGAATCAAAACGGCAGAGTATGGAATGGCGGCATGGTGGTTCTCCGCCCCCACGAAAAATAATGACAGCAGTGTTTTGGGATTCTGAGGTTTTTCTGAGTTCTTCTTGTTGATCATTTACCACGTGGTCGCACAATAACTGGAGACTATTACACAAAACCCATACCAAAAGTTCGAGAGGCTATAAAGCATGCAAAAACGGCGTGTGAAATTGAAACGTGGCATTCTGTTCCACCAAGACAACGCTCCCGCTCACAAGAGCTGCGTTTTTATGGTTTAATTTTACAACAACCCTTTATTCGCCAGGTTTGGCCCCCAGCGACCTTCACGCGTTCCCCAAATTAGAAGAACATCTTCGGGGAACTCATTTTTGGAACCATGAAGAGGTGATGGCTGCTGCGAATGAGTGGTTTGCAGTGCATGGCAAAGTGGGCAACTGAGTGTGTTAACCTTTTAGAGGAGTATCTCCTTCTTCTTCTTTCTTAGGCTATTAACCTGTTCATTTAACCAATCGAGTTTTCACTCTATAAACTGTTTCTCCATCTTTTTCTCGGTTGTCCTATCGATCTTCTTCCATGGGATTTATTATCTCAGGCCTTCTTTACTATTCTTCCTTCATTCATTCTGTCGATATGTTCGATCCACTGATTTCTTCTATCGATGATCCAATCCGATATATTTGAGACATCGCAACTTTCTCTTATATTTGTATTGGGGATTCTATCCCATCGTGTTTTTCCCAATAACCTTCGTAGTATGTTAATTTCTGATACTCCACCGTGTTGCTTTATTCTGCTAGTGGCTTGGCTTGTGTCCGCCGCGTAAGATATAATGGGTCTCACGACACTTTTATATCTTCTACATTTCGTTTCTTGCTCGATCTATTTGTTGTTCCATATAATTCCGTTTAGGCAGCCCGCAACTCGATTAGCCTTCATTATCTGATTTTGGTTTCCTTTTCTATTTGACCATTGCTAGTCAGCACAACCCCCAGGTATTTAATTTCCATTATTTGTTCTATAATTATTATTATAATTATTATAATTTATATCTCACTGGATTTTTAATGATCTTCATTGTTTTCGTTTTTTTCGGTTGATATAGTCATATTAAACTCCTTACATTTATTGTTAAATTGATACAGTAATCTCTGCATATCATTCTCATTTTCCGCCAGTAATATGGCTTTGTCTGCATATGCTACTATATTAAAAATGCTTCTCCCCATTCTATACCCCTTCAGATTTTTAATTCCTTTTATTAGTTCGTCCATTATCATATTAAACAACACAGGACTTAAAGAGTCAACCTGTCTTATCCCTTTTTTCGCCTCTATTGATGTCCTTATTTTACCGTTGCACTTTATTTTGATTTTGCTGTCCTTATATATTTTTTGTATTAATTTTATTAGAGCGACTGAGATTTTCCTGCAGATCGATACAGCACATATATGCCGTTCTATTAAATTCAAGCACTTTCTCTATTATTTGTCTCACTACAAATATTGCATCAACACCTTCCTTCCTTTGCGGAACCCTTGCTGTTCTTCTTCTAGTTCTGTTATTGCATTTAATTTATTAGTAAGTATCGTAACCGTTAATTTTAATGTTGTGTTTAATAGCTTTATCCCGCTGTAATTTTCGGGGTTTGCTTTATCTCCTTTTTCGGACATGGTGATTAAAATACTAGTTTTCCATTCTAGTGGTATTGTCTGTGTTTCTATAATCTTACTTAACAATTCTGTAATTTGCGTTGTTAGAGGATTATGTTGAGAAATAAAGTTGTTTAAAATGTCTAAGTCATTTGCTTCTATATCAGGGACAATAAATGATAAACCATCATCGTATAAACACTGAAGATTGATTACGTTTAACTATGGCGGCGATTTCGAACTGGATGCGCTTCTTTATGATATAAAATGATTTCAAACCACTAAAATACCGCCTAAAAGTATGTTTACTTCTTCTGCAGTGTCATTTTGCAGCTTTTGACAAAATTGAAAGAGCGATTAAATGTCTTAAAGGGATTTCAGTGTTTATATAATCTTAATAGCATTGGCATTTTTTATATTTCTAGTAACCCTATTACTGTCCCATGAATGAATGAAAATCGATTAACACGTTCCCTGTCCATATGTTACACCAGTATGCATCTGTATATGACCCCCATAAGAATTGTTCATGTACCGTATATGGTACATTGGACTCTGTACTAATTTTTTTTAGCACGACGTCTCATGACTCATATAGTAACATACAAGTTTTGACTTGCATTTCCATATGTGCAATTTGCATTCAGTATTATAGTGGATTATTGTAAATGCATGTCGGTGTACTAATATATTCTGACTATAGTTCATTTGTATTTGTTTATTTTTACAATACTATATACTATAATGTGGACCAATAAAACGATGCCGACCTGCAAGCTGAAATTGACGAAATGAGTGACAGTGCTAGTGAGGAATTTGATGATGATATTCGAAATCCAAATTACTCTTCCGAATACATGCCTTCTTGTGATGAAGAGAGCGAAGGTAGTGATGAAGTCATTGAAGAGACCACCAATGCTGACAACACAGATACAATTTGGCTTACTGAAGATATGAATATTGCACGACTACTTTTTACTGGTCAGTCAGGCTGCCAACGGAATATCCAACCAGAAAATCAGGAAATTCAACCAGTTGATGTTTTTAAAACAATAATTAACCATGTTATTAAAGATATGATGGTTTTGGAAACTAACAGATATGCAACTTAGCTTTTACAATCTAGTAGGCAATCCCACTCTAATCGTATGTCACGCTGGAAAGATACAAATAAGGACGAAATGGAACAATTTATTGGTAAGTGTACTTTACCTTTATTCAATTGTAAAATTAGTAAAAAATATTACTTTCACAGGATTGCTTCTCTTGATAGGTCTATTGTAATTTTCTTCTATAGAGAGCTATTGGAAATAAGACATACTATGCTACCATCTTGTTTCCATTAGTTATAAAGATTTGTGGTGTTATTAAAGTGTTGGCGTTTTTGCAATAATGAACACGAACATGAAAGTAGGAACTACAAGATACAGCCTTTGATTGACGCAATTCTAAAGTCAACCCAAAGTCGAAATAGACCTGCATATACTATTGTTGTAGATAAAACCATGGTAGCTTTTAGAGGTACACTAAGTTTTAGGCAGCACAATCCAACAAAAGCAGGTAAATATGGCATTAAGCTTTTCAAAGTATGCACTCCTCAAGGATTTACCTGGAATTTATCTGTTTAATGCGGACATATTAAAAAACTGCCCGAAGCAGACCTTCCAGGATCCACAGATATTAGTCTTACCAAAAACCTTCTAAACGAAGGAAGACTGATAATTACAGATAATTGATACACCAGCCTCAGTTTGGCACGGGATTTGTATAATCAGAACACAAATTTAATAGGAACAATAAGAAAGAACAGAAAAGGTTTAGACGAACGCGCTGCTAGCAAAAAGCTACAAAAAGGTGAAATTTGTAGCATGCAGCAACAGTACATCACATTTGTGAAATGGAGGGATCAAAGAGAAGTGTTTATGATTTCTACTTGTTATGGTGATGACATGGTTGAAATGGGAACTGATAGAAAGGGTAATAAGAAAATGAAGCCTAAAATCGTGTTAGAATATAACAAAGGGAAACAACAGCTCTCTAGTTATTACTCTTCTCTAAGAAAGTCACTAATATGGTACAAAAAAGCCATGCCTGACTGGGACGTGTTAAGAGTGCGGCCAGTGGAAGTGAGCGGGCGTAATTTTTAACTCTGGTAGTTTACAATTCCCATAACATATAACTCTTTAGAAGGGGAAGAACTGGAAATATTTGAATTGTGCTATTGTAAAGAGTGTCGTGAGCAATACTTGGTAGCAAGGAATCAATTTCAACAGCATACGCAGTCCGCCTCCTTGGGCTTAATACGTTTTTCTTTAGAGCACTCTAACTCCAGGAGAACGCGACCTGGGGAGATAAGTTTTCCTCAGTTGGAAGCGTATTTCCGAGTACGATAACTCTCCGTATGTGCAATCTCAGCTCGGCGCCTTCTGGAATGACAACTACGAACAACCAGTTTTGCAAAGTTCAGCTAAACTCACTTTACCACTTCAAACAGATGCCAGTTTTAATAATTACGGAAGAGCTACCACCTGGTAGAATGGAAACCATGCCATTGGCATTTCTGGTCTACCGCCAGGAGGCATGATAGTTTTCCTTGAGGATTCCGTGCAATTTCAACTCAAAGCCTTTTTAATTGATTGATTGATTTTTTTTATGGAGAGGGTTATTTTGCCCTTTGACACATCCGCCTCTTGGGCCCTATTGTACATCCCATTCTGTAGCTAGTCGCTATCAAGTAGGTCCTTCCACTTTACCAGGTCTAAGAGTTAATTGATCAGACTGGCTTGCAGTTGTGCCTCGTTCGCATTAGTGACCTCAACGATATGCTATCTTCTACGAGCTAAGGTGGAATATTATGTAGGAGGCTGTTTCCTCTTCCTTGCCACATAACCTGAATATAGAATCTTCATTACATAGCCCTACATTGTAGAGATGTCTGAAGTGCCACTGTTCCGTTAGGAGTTCTGAACTACTCTAATTTGAGTCCTACTAAGTGTAGGACAATTTTAGTGAAGTTGTGGGGGTAGTTGCTCATAGCTTTACTTTGTCTTTGTCGAAGTGAGAGTCGCCAGTGTTCCTAATCTTTGGTTAAAATCCATTCTTTAACTGCTCCTCCCACTGGCCTTTTAGTTAGGTTGAGAAGAGGTTTAGGCCCTGTGAAAGGTTTGAAATCCTCATCTTCTTCTATGCCTGTTGTCGCTTCCTCTTTACGCCTTTTTGCCACTCTTCTTTATCATTCCATGCCACCTCTTCTAAGTTTTTTTCTTGCATTGCATCTTGCATTTCCTTCTTCCATGACTTTCTCGGACTTCCCCTCTTGTTTCGTTCAAATGGTACCCATTGGAACAGTTGTTTCGGCGATCTATCCTCCGGCATTGTGTTTAGATGTCCATACCATGTTAGTCCCTTTTTCAATATTCTATCGACTATCGTTTCAAAAACATCGATCTCATACCTTATGTATTCGTTTCTAATTGTTTGTAACCTACTTTTTCTTATACTTCTTCCGAGTGCATCCATTTCTGTTGCTAATAATTTTGATCATATTGCCTTACTCAAAATTGCTATTGAACTCATATGTAGCACAACAATAGTCGCATAATTTATAATACAGTCACTAATAAAAACATAGATTTATTGGAGTTTACAGGATCTGTTGTCAAAAGTTTACTTCAAGTGAATAACAAAGCCATTTCTGATCAGCTTCGTGCTAAGAAAACCAAAAAAGGTGCCCACCAGTTGGAAAATCTTCTAAACGATAAAGGAACTCCGATTCGCAAAAGATGTCAAGGGTGCTATCAAATCCACAAGGAACATTGTCTTAATTCTAAAAAAGCAGGGAAAAAACAAAAAGAGTAACTACAGTTTGCAAGGAGTGTGATCAGGCATATGGCCTTCAATGTTTCAATAAAATCCATTAACCACTTTTGTATGTATTTATTATTAAGTTTGATTATTAGTACACAAGATTACCCATTTTTAGTTGTATTTTAATTGATAATACCGTTACTACTTAATAATTTTGCATACTTTTCATTTCTTTGTTGAGATAAATTTTCAGTCAGAATAAGTGTTTTATTTCAAGTCCTATGTACCAAAGATGGCTCCCATCTATGCTAGCAATTAATATAGAGGTTTTACTACAGAGTTCCAAATAAATTATCATAGCAATCACTACAAATCAATCTTTAAATTACAATGGAAAGTAGGTTAAAGTGTGTAACAAATATGGTTCATAAAACTTAGCATTAGCATAGGGTACGAACCATATATGGCTCATAGGACAGGGAACGTGTTGAGGGAATCAAGAAACCCTTATTTTAATCTTTTCTGTAGACTCTCAGGGAGATAATTAGTAATGACGTATGTGATGTAGTATTTACAACCTAATAGTTGAAAGGTATATAGCCAAACTATGCGAAAAATGCGTGTTACAGTTCGAAACAACATTACATACACGTCTATTCAACACCATCATGTATCTGTAAGTACCAGTAATTTATGTTTGAGGAAATACTGTCTATATTTGATGTAAATGCCTTAGACGGCGACTTTTAAAGTTTTATTTAATATAAATCACAGCTATTCGTGAATATGAGAAATATTGGCAAAAAAGTAGAGTTATTCACAAATTATATTAGGTAAATAGGTATTGGGAAAACACATGACCAGATTCACTGTTAAATTTGACTTTACACCGTCCTCGCTTTTCGCAAACTCCACCCACGATTTTTCAAACTAATTTTTAAACGCCGCGTTTAACAAGCCTTATACTGATTTTTATAATTCCCAAAACCTGTTTAGATATTAATTTAGAAATATATAACGTAGCTATTTCGGAAAAGTTACCTAAGACAATTTTTCATAAAAACAAAAAAGCAGTTATAAAGGAAAGCAGAATTAAGTAAAATTTATCATTCGCTTAAAAACTCATTAGACAATTAACCAAGGAAGAAGCATTTTCCTCAAATCGCAGCTACACAGCATTAAGTCATTAACCTGAACTATTTCCAACTTAAAATAACAAGTGGTTTTAGAAAAAGTTCCAAAAAATAAAGTAAAACTCACCGTACAAATACCTAACGACAAAAGTAACTCTGTTGTCCCAGCTGTAAGCCATGGTTCCGGTTCGGACTATCGCTTTAATTAAGTTCAAACGGCTTTTCAATTAACACACACTATTCTCTTTTCGATTCCGTAACAAAGTAAAGTAAAAAATAAACCAAATCTCGATGCAACGAGCCGGCTTCTATGTTTAGAAATGTCGTTGGCGTCGGCGTCGGTTACGTATCGGTCGAATGTGAGCGTCCTCTGCCGATGCCAGTTCCGCTTAGCTTAATTATAACACGATTTTAAGGTAATGGGTGAAACATAAGAAAAATATTAATTTTCAGCTTATGGAAATATTGATTTGATTCGGTTATTTTATAAATGTGTAGTTTCCAATTATAGTAGATTAATGATGACAGAATAGACGTAACAAGACCTATATACAAAAGCGTCGGATGATAGGGCCCCATGGGCTTGGCCTTCATAGAAAAATTCGACAATACTCTATTATCCACGCTATTTAAAAAAAACTAAAATCACTACAGTGAATAGAAGGTAGCCATGTTGATGTCTTAAATATTGGTGGCATTTCCTGTACTAAATCATTAATCCAATGGCGCTACTGCCTAAGCCGGGTCTTGGCCTCCTTTATAAATCCTGGTCTTCCTACCTGTCTCTTGCCTTCCATTTTTTTCTCCAAAACCTTTTTTCAGCCGAACAGCCAGTTTACTTAAATTTTAAGTACCTATACTATTTTAAAATAACGATAAAATAGATTTGTTACTTATCTTTGGTGAATGCCGCGGAAATGCGATTGCGGCCCGAAATTTACATATCAGGCGCTATCCAACTAGAAGTCCACAGTCTGAAAAATAGTTAAACGCAACTTCCTTAAGAAACGAAGGTAAGTTTGTTGTTTCCAGAAGATGTAGGCCCAAAACTGTTACGAACCCCGTGTAAGTCACAGAGATGTTCGCACAATTGCGGGTATTAGTAGAGTTTCGGTTAAAAGAATTCTGAAAGCAAATATTTTGCATCCCTATCACGTTACTTAGGTGAACGAACTGTATAAAATTGAACCTCAGAAAAGATTGCAATTTTGTAATTCCTTTCTTTGGTTTACATCTTTTGAGTATTGTTTATTGTATTCTTTAATTGAATACAAGTAACTCGTATTAATACGCACAATGGAATTCGCACTGGATACGTATTACCCATTTTCAAAGAGTTTCTTCTGTAAGTGTTTGGTGTGGCATACTAGGTGACCATTTTATTGGACCACACTTCTTCCATGAATATTTAATTAGACAGCATTACATGTAGTTGCTACAAAACATTTAACGGAGTTGTTGGAAGATGTAGAACTCAATATACCACAAAACTTTGGTATCAACATGATGGTTGCCCTGCTTACTACAGTCGGTTTGTTAGAAATTACTTAAATACTGTATTTGGAGTAAATTGGATTAGAAGAGGAGCTGTGCATCTATGGCCACTATATCACTTCACTAGACATTTTTCTTTGCGGTACAATTAACGAAATAGTATACCGAACTCCGGTAGTAAATGAGCAATGATTTACAAAATAGAATAATCGAAACAGGTATATCAACTACACCTGAGACGCTTGCTTGAGTCCGAAGAACGATGTTAAAATGAATTATATAATTTGTGGAAGTGGATGGAGGCAGTTTTGAAGATTCACTAAATTAAATTATACCTTTGCTTTTTATGTTTATTATTATTTGCTTTTACAGAATTCTTGTGCAAACAGGACAATTAACTAATTTTAACCAGATGCTGTGCTACCCTAAATATCTTAATTAAGAATAATCTATTCGATTTTTTATTAGATATAATGTGAGCAGTAGAGCATGGTAGCGAGTTATAAGAGACGCTGTATAATTTAGAAATATCTTTAGGTTATAATCATCAAAAGGTTATTTAGAATCGTTCCTTATTGCACAATAATAATCCATTATTTATGACCGCCGCCAAAAAGGCAACTCAAATAATATTGGAATGATTTATCGTCAGGTTTACCTTCAAATCTTAACAGAGGCACGTACAGTTCTCCTTCAATATCTTTACAGTCACATTTGCGTGTAGGTGAACCACAAGCAGAAGTAGTAGTAGCAGGTGGTGCAGTAGTGGAAACGGGTATACCTCTAGTAGTTGGAACAACTGTTGGACCAACAGAGGTTGTTGGAGCAGCTGTGGTCGTTGGCGCAGCAGTAGTTGTTGGAGCAGCAGTGGTTGTTGGGGCAGCTGTTGTTGTAGGAGCAGCTGTCGTTGTAGGAGCAGCTGTAGTTGTTGGTTCAGCAGTTGTTGTAGGCGCAGCAGTTGTTGTTGGTGCAACAGTAGTCGTTGGGGCAGCCGTGGTTGTAGGAGCAGCTGTAGTAGTTGGTGCAGCAGTTGTTGTTGGTACAGCAGTTGTTGTTGGAGCAGCAGTGGTTGTAGGAGCAGCAGTGGTTGTTGGTGCAGCAGTTGTTGTTGGTGCAGCAGTGGTTGTTGGTGCAGCGGTGGTTGTCGGTGCAGCAGTTGTGGTTGGAGCAGCTGTCGTCGTAGGAGCAGCAGTAGTTGTTGGTGCAGCAGTTGTGGTTGGAGCAGCAGTGGTTGTAGGAGCAGCAGTGGTTGTTGGTGCAGCAGTTGTTGTTGGTGCAGCAGTGGTTGTTGGTGCAGC
>JABXWE010103446.1:0-10472 GCA_014611495.1 Limonius californicus | reverse complement strand
ACCGATCGTAATTAAATCATACAAGACGTCATCAGCCATTTACGACAACACATTCTATCAAAAACAGGCGCCAAATTCAAATTGGTATTGAAAATACAGCCACTATGTCAACTCGAGCGGTGTGCCGTCTCAGGCACATTTTCCCTACCCTACCAGTTCTACTCGCATTTTAGAATTCTGTGTAAATGTCGTATCAAGTATTTGATTATAGTTGTTCTATGATTTGGGATCAGCAAAATATGGTGCAATTGATTCTGTGGCATTATGCATGCTACGTCTTTAGTATTATTTCGAAGGTATTTGTTGAATTGGTGGATATGTATTAAATTGTACTCCAGGGTTTAATCTATCAAGTTGCTTAATTTTGCTATTGTACCTTGATTTTATTAGGTCTCTATATACTATGCAACTTTTATAATTGATGGGTTGATGCCATCGTATGATACACAAGTTACTTCGATATCTTTAGGTTTTTGCAATTTTTCATGTCATGTGGCCCCCACATTTCTCGCATTTGTATGATTTCATGGGATGTCTTGGAATACCTATATGCTTGACAACTGGTACACTATTTATATATTTTTGTACCTTCTACTGTACGGTTCTACTCGAATTTTAGTATGCTACAGAAATTTCTTATCAAATGTTTGTTTATTGTTGTTTTGTGGTTTGAAATCAATAAAGAAGCGTGGTATCGATTCTTTGCTCGCTCTGTGTCTATTTCAGACTGTACAGGGTGTCTCATTTTTGATGTTTTTGCAGGGTATCTCGGAAACCATGACAGATATCAAAAAACTAACTAAGCAGTCTCGGGCTCTCTTTTTGAGAAAATAACAATAGCGCAAACAGATCTTT
The DNA here is from genome assembly GCA_014611495.1 of Limonius californicus. Taxonomy (NCBI): domain Eukaryota; kingdom Metazoa; phylum Arthropoda; class Insecta; order Coleoptera; family Elateridae; genus Limonius; species Limonius californicus. The sequence goes on along the minus strand of JABXWE010103446.1, from coordinate 9,617 downwards.
GCTATGGCGATCGGTTAGGGAGCTACAGGGTGATTGTTAAAATTTGGCTATTTTTAAAATTGTTTTTATCTCGGTTATTATTATGTGTGCAGAATAATTTTAAATTAGTCTTTTACATAGTTTTTCCTGCAGAATCCATTGACGTCCTCATTTGTTTACTATGGGTTACAGGAACGGAGCAATGGAATAAATTTGTGTTTTTTTAAATGGAACACCCTGTATATTTTTGCGTAATTATTTTAACCTTCAAATTTTCTTTACGAATATATAATATACTCTATATATAATCATTATAGTTAAGCTGAAAAATGATATTTTATTAATATTAACATTCAAAATGGTAACAAATAGATGATGAAATGAAACTACATTAAATGTTCAAATTGCAGTCCATTATTATTTATACATAGTTGACACCGTTTTCTCACGCTGTTAATTGCGTTGCGGATGTGAACCTTTGTTACAGTTGCAATGGCCGCTTCAAAATTTTCATGCAGTTCTTCTGGTGTATTATTTCTATTTAAATATAATATATTTTTCACAAATCCCCGGAAAAAGTAATCTAATGTCATATGACCGGAGAGGCCACCTGTGTGGCCCAATGTTCACAATCCACTGCAGTCCAAAGTTATTCAGGCACTCTGCAATAATTCTGCCATCGTGAGATGGTGCCCCATCTTGCTGAAAGTTTAGTTTTTGCCTTTCCCTCAAAGGAAGATTTTCCATAAAATGAACGATATGTGTTTCCAGAATTCTCAAGTAAGTTCTTGCATTTAAATTTTCATCCTTTGTTATTTGCATGCTAGGCCTCCTAATTAATAATTGAAACTTAATGTTAATAAAATACCATTTTCCAGCTTAATTATAATGATTATATATAGAGTATATTATATATTTGTAAAGGAAATTTGAAGAGTACAAAAATTACGCAAAAATATACAGGGTGTTCCATTTAAAAAAACACAAATTTATTCCATTGCTCCGTTCCTGTAACCCATAGTAAAGAAATGAGGACGCCAATGGATTCTGCAGGAAAAACTATGTAAAAGACTAATTTAAAATTATTCTGCACACCTAATAATAACCGAGATATAAACAATTTTAAAAATAGCCAAATTTTAACAATCACCCTGTAGCTCCCTAACCGATCGCCATAGCAAAGATCTGTTTGCGCTATTGTTATTTTCTCAAAAAAAGAGCCCGAGACTGCTTAGTTAGTTTTTTGATATCTGTCATGGTTTCCGAGATACCCTGCAAAAACATCAAAAATGAGACACCCTGTACTATACTAAACCTCTAAACATTTACCTATCACATTTATTAGTTTTTTGTTAATTTCCATTTAGAAAATTTTTTAGTTCTTGTTGCAATTTAGTTCATCATTTTCAGACGTCTGTTCTCGCATAAATAGATATATGTACCAGCGAGAGCAGAAAAAACTGGTACACATTTCGAAACGCTCGTTTTTAGTTGTGTGATTACAGGTTTGCCAGTAATTATTTTTTACATGAGTTTTCAATTTTTCTGACAGTGTCAATTAAATATTGAAATGGCATAGTTAGACAATCATCAGAAAGCTATAATAAGCAATAGATTGCAAGTAACATTGCAGATGAAATTGGCAAAAGCAAAACAACAGTTACACTCGCGAAGAAAAAGATTGGCCAGTTTCGCCGAAATTAAGGTTCCGGGCTCCTAGACTATCAAATACGGAGGCCAATAATCGTCTGGTCAATCTTAGAGCAAATTATTTCGACATAGCTGTTGAAGCTGTTACTGCTACAAATTTCCCTGCACCCCGTTGGACATCATATCGCAGAATTAAAAAAAACAAACTACGTAATCGTTCAGCTGTTCAAAAAGTTTTTCTTACTGAAGCACACAAATATCAACGATTAGAATTTGCTCGTGAATACGTTCATCAAAACGATTTGGGGAATAACGTAGTTTATTTAGCTATTATTTTGTAGTTTATTTACATAATTTTAAGAACTACTGTTTAAAATCTTTGGTAGTTTATGGTATTGTCGAACGCTGTTGGGAATTAAGCTTGCGGTCTTGATAGATTTTGAAGCAGTTCTCATCAAATTTCCCAAAACGAACTATTAAATTATTTGGGACTTCAAGGTTTAATTTGGGAACGTATTTTTGAAGATGTCACAAATTTGTTTTGGTCACGTAGTTTCTTCCTATAAATAGGGATATACGGTTGAAAGCGCGACAATTAATTTATACTCGTTCGCCGAACCACATCATTTTCAATAGCATTCCTGTATTTTGAAAATAGTCACCACTGTTGTTCTGCGAGATTTTTCCCTGCAAATTAATTCTTTTCCTTTCCCCGCCTTCCGTAGAGCGCTCTAGCTTGACCGACATCCCTGTAGGATTTTCCCTCCAAGGTACGTTCCTTTTTGTTTTTGCTACATCGCCTTGTTATGTGCTAAGAGATAATCGAGGGGGGGGGGCACTTCCCCTTACTAAACAAGCTAACTTACAGGATACATTACCCTGACTAGGTTTCTGCAGATATCCTAGTCTGTAATACCGAGGATACAAAATTACAAATCGGCTTGCAGTCGCAGTTTTGACCTCTAGGTGATTTTATACAATAAATGTTTTATTAAACTTCTACAGCGTCTTATTTATCGAGTACAGCTACTTCACACTACCAGATCAAACTGACGCATATATTCGTCATAAAACTTACCATATCACTTCTTAGAAGCGTCTTATAAATTTGACAACGTTGTTGGAGGCAGAGTCGTACGTTAGATTTCGCAAAATTACATACACGGAGGTGGAAACGTACGGTCAATTTACGGAGGCCGACACGAACGCGCAATATAAAAAATTATGTATATCTGTTAATTAAAAAAAGATTACCCCTCTAACGAAATCTGGTTTTATTAATCCAAAATAAGTGTGTAACTCGAAAAACACTAATGTACGATTATTACTAAGGGTGGAGTTGTGGGCGTCTGTTTAATGTGCAGAGGCGAACACGATACAAAAGCATATATATATATATATATATATATATGCACATACAAATCGTCATTGCGGTGCTAAAAGCGCATACGCATTGCTATTGTGGCACCCAAAAATACCAAGAGGCATCCGACTTTCGAAGCCACGGTGTTTCTTGTGTCCTACGCTTCGAAACAGCCATTAAACTCGTTTAACAAAACATAGGTCGGGAGCCATATTGACACCCATTATTCTGGGATATACAGTTTAGTTCGTCCATTTTAATATAGAGGTCGCTTTGTTATATATACGTATATAAAATTATTTAAATGTTGTAATTGTAGCACCTTGCAATGTTTTGTATTTTCCGACACCCACGATATAGCAACACCGAGTATATTGCGATCCAAAATCGGCGGCTTATAACAAATCGAGAAACAGTTGGAAAATCGAGACCCTTCGGGCTTCGATTTTCTAATTTTCGAAATCTGTTGTAAGCATTTAACGATTGAGCATCATATAAACTTTTTTGCGACTAGTTTTTATTTAAAAATTGAAAATGTATTTGGAATATTTTTTAGCAGTCAATCGGGTAGAATTCACGGATGTATGACAATCGGTAATAATACGCACGCCAAGTAAAAAAGAAATCATCGCATAATGGCACCCTCACATTGGCAACTACGCTGGGTGTCCGTTTTACCGTCATTGACATTATTTTTATACAATTTGATGCCACTTTGTAGAAGTTTTTACTGATCCCAAAATATCATATTGTATAATTAAAATATATACACAGGGTGCCATGTGGTGACTAGCTATAGCGGGTGCCACATTGTGCAAAACACGTGTGTATATGTATATATATATATATATATATATATGTATGTATGTATTGTTCTAATAAGTGTATATTATTTAAGACATCCTATGCAACCTTCGTATGGTTCTGAACTTATAACGTAGTCATTTCTCTCCTGCAGTCAGTTGGAAACGGAGTGCGATAAACAATGTCAATATTATTTATAAAATAGCTTGATTATTCAGAAATTTATTACTAGTAAAACACATTGCAACATGTAATTGTAAATATACAATTAGGAACGACACCCGAATGATTTATATTCTATTATCGAACATTATAAGAACCCAGAAGCAAGTATTAGCACGGAAATTTAAATAATATACGAGATTTATACCCCCTTATTATCACCTTATTATAAAATCAAGGCTTTGCTTCCAATATAATTACTTTTATTTTATCCGACACGTTAATGGCTACTTTTAATTGTGGAATAAGAAATCTGTGCTTTGTTATTGTTAATCCAAGGACTAACACTTTAATTAAGGGTGTTAACATTTGTCGGTCATTAAGGCGAGTTTTTTTAATCTTAACCTTTAGATCGAATTTATGCATTTAATAGCAGCTTAAAAAAAGTTTCATCGTTTTCCTACTTTTCATTCTTGTCAGAAGGAAGTAAAAAGTACGTATTAATGAATACAAACACACCCGCAGCTAATTTAAATACAAGACATTTAATAGCAACAGTAAAGAACGTCTTAGATTTCCAGATCTAATTGCCAATTAGTATATGATTATCCCGCTGTTAATTAGTATCATACTTCGCTTAACCGTTCAAAACATGCACCGCGCCAATTAGGTTAAGGTATCAAGGTTAGTTTAGACGATTGAAGTGAAGGAACACGAAACTCGGCCATAAATTAGAACAAATTTGAGTAAAATTGGAAAAATTCGACCTTTGCATGGTTAGAAGCACTAAGAAATAAATACTAGCTAACCCAAATCGCGGCTGTGTATTAGAACTAAAATTAGTCCCAAAGCGCTTACCTAAAATGTACATCATGGTGAAGCAGTTGTCGAAGGCCATTCCTACGAGGAATCGGCAAAGGCAGAAGGTCCAGAAGGAGTTGCAGAAGGCGGTGCCCATTCCAGCAGCAAAACCCACTAAGTTCGTGCCCACCAAGGCGGGAATTCGACCCTTGCTGTCTGCTAACCATCCGAAAACCAATCCTCCAAGGATTGCGCCTCCAAAAAATATCGCTTGGGATATTGTTGGAAGAGCGGCGTTTTCACAAACCCAATTCAACTGAAAAAAAAAATATTTTTCTAAATTTTATTCTTGAAAATCCAGCACTTAAAACGATTTTCAAATTGCCATAATTTTGATTTGCATGGTTTAATCATTTAAATCAAGTTTGAAACTGAAGATGGTTACAAGATATTAGCCGAAAATAGTAAATATTTGTTAAATCAAGGTTTAAGAGTATTCGCTAAACCAATTGTGCTAAGTGCAGTCCAATTTATAATACAAATTTCGAATTGTACTGTATTAGTCTGTCCGGATTTTCTGAAGTTTACCACTTCATGCAGATTTTGAATTTGGTATTTAAATTTACTATCATTAACAGCCTTAACATGTCGCTGATACGCGCCGGCGCTCATCTGTAATGAGTGTTTCTCCTCAGCGCTAAGATAGTGACACAGAGTACCTATAGCTTAACTTCAAATAAAAACGGTTTAAGCATTTAAAGCCCACGGTTTCCAAAGCCGGATTGAGTAAGTGTGCGTTGCGGGTTGCAGCACTATTTTTTTCATCGTTGAGATATAGATTTCGAACTTATTAGCGACTGCTCTGCCAACTGACGTCCCCACTATCTTGAATCTATAAAACTTATAATCCGCTTTGAATCTTGATTCAAACGTTGGATTCGGCCAATCAATTCAAATCTTCAATCTTGCACCCCAATCTAAATTATACCATTTAATACAATTACGAATTTTATTACCTGTATTTGATTATAATTTTGATATACCACTCAAGAAACTGCGTTTGATCGTTTGAACTGGAATCTGAATTATAAATGACTATTTGATTTGATCTAATCCGCACACTGAATGCTGCCATTCAATCCGGATGTGTAATACGCAATTCTGAATATTAAGACGTTTTATATAAACTAGTGTTTATAATTGTATTTTTCGATATGATTTTCGGATCCAAAGTTTGAATTCTGTAATTAGCTGCAAGCTTTTCACAACATAAATGTATCACTGAATCCACAGTATAAATATAATTTCTGAATTTCGATCTGATTTGTTAGTCTGTTTTCTAGACTACACCATTCGTGTCAGATTTTGGAATATAAACTGCAATACAGAAGAAATACGTTTATCCGGTTCATGAAGTCGGTCCGGATTATATTAGGTTAGATCTTAATTTCGCTTAATGTTGATTGTATATTTTAGCCTGGATTTAGCATCAAATCTTGTAATCTAGTTTCCACGTATTAGATTCGAATATGAGAATTTGAATTTCCGTACTTGCTCCAAATCTTCACTTTAGGACTCCAACATAAATTATTCCATTAGGTTTCGAAAGTTTTGGTCATACCTTAATGATATTTGGACCTTATTTTGATTTCAAACTGGATTTTATAAGTTAAACTTCCTCAGAAAATATTTTATAACAAAAGCCAATGTTTATCAAGGACGTTCTCTGCCAGCTGACATAGTCTTTATCTAGAACCTGTAGAATTTAGAATCCGATTCAAATCCGGATTCAAACTTTGGATTTCCCCAATCGATTCAGATCTTCAGTCTTGGATTAAAATTTTGATACTCCTCTCAAAGACATGAGTCTGACCGTTTAAAGTGAAAATTGGATTTTACATGGTCAATTGATTTAATCTAATCTGCACTTTAAGAGTTGCCACTCAATCCAGATTCCATATTTAATAAGCAGTTCTAAATGGTATTCCGATTTAAGATGTTATATATAAACTGCGAAATTGTATAATTCCATCTGATTTTCGGATCCAAAGTTAGAATTCTATTACTAGCTTCAAGTTTTTCTCATTTGAAATATAACACTGGATCCGCAGTATGAATTCACGTCTTGATTTGTATAGTCTTCTTCAAAAATTCGATTTAGTACTGTAAACTAGAACCTGCATTTATTTATATTCCAATCTTGGTTTCAGATATACATTCGGAGGTTTATTAATTATTATCGCACGATCGAGTTTCTTAATTTCTCATTCAGACCAGATTATGGTTTAATCCGTTTTATAAACAATCCCATCCAGATTCTAGAGTATACAGCAGTGTCCATTTTCCGAATTTCTCATTCAAATCTGATTACCGTTTAACCCGTTTCATAGATCATACAATCCATTCTAGAATAACATGGCAGTGTCCATTTTACAATTTCTTATTCAAATCTGATTATCGTTTAACCAGTTTCATCGAAAATACTATCCCAGCCAAATTCTAGAGTATATGGTAGTGTCCATTTGCTATATTTCGCATTCAAATCTGATTGTCGTTTAACCAGTTTCATCGATTATACTGCCAAATTCTAGAGTATATGGCAGGTCAATTTTCCGAATTTGTCATTCAAATCTGATTATCGTTTAACCTCTTCCATAGATTATACCATCCGAGCCAAATTCTAGAGTACATGGCACCATCCATTTTCCCAATTTCTCATTATAATCTGATTATCGTTTAACCTGTTTCTTAGATTATACCATCCGAGACAAATTCTAGAGTAAATGGTAGTGCCCACTTGCTGTATTTCTCAGTCTAATCTGATTATCGTATAACCTGTTTTATCGATTATACCATCCAATCCAAATTCTAGGGTACATGGCAGTGTCTATTTTCTAAATTTCTCATTCCAATCTGATTATCGTTTAACCTGTTTCGTAGGATATACCATCGGAACCATATTCTAGGGTATATGGTAGTGTCGATTTTCTGTATTTCTCATTCTAATCTGATTATCATTTAACCTGTTTCATCGATTAGACAATTCAAGGCAAATTCTAGAGTACATGGCAGTGTCAATTTTCTGAATGTCTCATTCAAATCTGATTATCGTTTAACCTCTTTCACAGATTATACCATCCAAGCCAAATTCTAGAGTATATGGCAGTATCCATTTTCCGAATTTCTCATTCAAATCTAATTATCGTTTAACCTGTTTCATAGATTATACCATCCAATCCAAATTCTAAAGTAATATGGCAGTGTCCATTTTACAATTTCTCATTCAAATCTAATTATCATTTAACCTGTTTCATAGATTATACCATCCAATCCAAATTTTAAAGTAATATGGTAGTGTCCATTTTACAATTTCTCATTCAAATCTGATTATCGTTTAACCTGTTTCATAGATTATACCATCTGAGCTATGTTCTAGAGAAAATGGTAATGTCCTTTTTAAGAATTTCTCATTCAAATTTGATTATCGTTTAATCCGTTCCATAGATTATACCATCCGAGATGGATTCTAGATATATATAATATAAACTGCAGTACAGAAGAAATAGGTTCATCCACTTAGTGTAATCGTTCCCGATTAACTTCAGTTAACTCTTAAATTCGCTTAAGTTAATGTCGATTCAATATTTTAGCATGGATTTGACATCCCATTTTTCAGCCTAGTTTCCGTAGATTAGATCTGAAATTTTTAACTTTCTCACTTGCTCTAAATCTGCAACATGAATCAGCATACCAATCGAATTCCAAATATTTGGTGAATTTTGCAAAACCAGTATTTTGATTTTAATATACCTACGTTTAGACTTAAATGAATAGCTGCAGTTCGATCCAAGTTCTAATATTGGATTGTTCCATTTACTCTTACAAAGCGATTACAATTTGGATTTCTTGTCACCTTAATTCTAATGCTACTTGAAGTGACAACTTTCATCTGAGGAATACAAATAACGCGTTCTAATAACGGCAATTTTACTAATTGTAAGCATTCGACGGATATGCTATAATTCGAATAATGAATATATCGTATTTTAACGAATTTTCCAGGGTTATTATTATTTTCGGGAAAGTAATTAGAAGGAAAATAATTGTACAACCCACCTCAGCAGCGATGGAGGGATACGGTACATCATCTGTTGTAAAATTGTATTCCCAGCCATTATCACAGGGTTTGGTAGGCCATGAAGGATCTGGTTCCTTGATCCCGCGGGACAAAATTTCACTGAAGTTCACAGCATACATGCGACACTTTTCCAAGCCGTTGCTCCCTCTCGGAATTGCTAATCTTACTCTGTAATGCAAATGAAAAGCAAAGTTTAGATAAATTGCGATAATAGTGGTTGGTTTTCAACATATTTATAAACTTCCGATTTTAATATTACAATATTATTCTAGAAAATAACTTTATCCAACTATTACAACATGGATAAAATTACATTTTTCTTTAATTCATCAAAATAGTCTCACAAAAAATCTTTCTCTAAAGTGACGGCTCAAATTAGACTACTTGCAATGGTCTTCTCAAATTGTACAAATTAGTAATAAAATATGTAAAAATGTGTGCCTTCAATTTAAAAATATGTGAAATTAATTAGGTATATGTGAAGTGCGTTTCAGATATCTGAAATACATTACTGATATCTAAAATTAGTTTCTCATATCAGAAATACAATCGGATTTACTTATCATATTAATATTATTAGTTTAAATTTTAAAAGTTATTCAGTAATATCACCAGCTTGAATCTTAATAACATATCATACAAATCACATATTAGAATTTGTATTGATTGTGATTTATTCGTCACTGCCTGTTATGTTTCCCATATTTAAAATAAATTACT
>JABXWE010103443.1:0-26899 GCA_014611495.1 Limonius californicus | reverse complement strand
ATTTCCGTGTTTACTTGGTAGGGCTAAAATTCACCGTAATCACCGATTGCAATGCCTTGCGCACGACATTCACGAAAAAGGACCTCATTCCTCGTGTAGGGAGATGGTGGCTGGAGGTCCAGGAGTTTGAGTTTGAAATCCGATATCGGCCTGGTAAAAAGATGCCGCACGTTGACGCGTTGAGTCGTTATCCGAGGGGCGAAATGAAAATTAACCAAGTTGACATTACAGAAGGGGACTGGATAACGGTAGCCCAAATGCAGGACGAACAACTCAGTCGTATTCGAGGCATTTTAAAGGCAAACTGTAGAAACAACGAAACAAAATTATACTTCGATGAGTACGCGCTAAAAGACGGAAAGGTTTTTCGTAAGAGTGCAAATGACGTTAAGGCTTGGGTTGTGCCAAAAGCAGCTAGATGGCAAATTTGCAGGCTGTGTCATGATGATTCTGGACATCCAGGAATAGAAGGCACGTTAGCCAGGCTAAAGCGAAACTATTGGTTTGCAATGATGAGGAGATTCGTAACGAAATATGTGCGGGCATGCCTGAGTTGCTCGTACTATAAGCATTGTGCTGGGAAGAAACAGGGCAAGCTACATCCCATTGAAAAAGTAAGTGTACCGTTTCACACAATACACATCGACCACGTCGGGCCTTTCGAAACCAGTAGAAAGTGCAACAAATACATCTTAACTACAGTCGACGCCTTCACAAAGTTTACAATCATAGAAGCAGTAAAAACGGTAAAAGTACAACCAGTAGTGCGGGCTTTACAAAACCTAATGTGTTTATTTGGCGTTCCTACGCGAATCATTAGTGACAGGGGCAGTGCGTTCACTTCGAAAACATTCCGGATCTTCTGCGAGTCTTACGGCATTAAGCACGTGTTAAACGCTGTCGCCACACCAAGGGCAAATGGGCAGTGCGAGCGATACAATAAAACTATTGTTGATGCGTTGGCCACCACTAGTGTAGGTACTAACAGTGACATGTGGGATACTCATGTGAAAACCGTTCAAAGCGCTCTTAATACGGCATTTAATAAGGGCATCAACTCGACTCCTGTGGAAGCTTTGTTTGGCTACCAACCGCGACCCCTAGCAGAAGCAAAGCTGTTATCGGAAGTGCAAGATCAGGTCGACCGGATTGACTTGAAAGCTTTAAGGGCTAGTATAGCTGAACACATTAGTGATGACCAGAGGAAACAGAAAGAAAGGTATGACAAAAACAGGAGGGAGGCCGACCGATACGAGGTGGGTGACGTTGTTCTCATACTAATCACCAGCGAGGTCAACACTGGCAGCAGCAAGAAGCTGTTTCCAAAATTCAAGGGGCCTTTTCGAGTGGCTCGAGTCTTATTTAATGATCGTTATGAACTGGAGGACCTACGAGAGGGTTATAGGAAGTCTCGAACTGTAGTAGCCGTCGACAAAATGAAACGCTGGTCTCCTGTAGTGGCCTAGGAGTGAGGGTGTGATAGTAAGTATCGGGTTGTTGCCGAGGGACAGAAGTAGCTTCCTTAGGTGTGGAGGTATAAGTATAGTGGGAGAGAAGTAGCTTTCCCAGGAGCGAAATTTCTATAGTGGGAGAGAAGTAGCTTTCCCAGGTGCAAAATGTATATAGCGGGAGAGAAGTAGCTTTCCCAGGTGCCTAATTTAGGGGGAGAAGTAGCTTTTCCCTAGATATGCTATGTTGCTAATAGGAAAAGAAGTAGCTTTCCTTGTTGGCGGGGTTAATGCGAAGAGTGAGCAGCAGTTTCCCTGGAGCTGTGAAAGTGGGGACAGAAGTAGCTGTCTCGGCATTTAAGGTTGCTTGTTAAGCGCATTTAGCATTACTTTCTATTTACAGTACGGGCGACCGAGGACGGATCTTTCGTCAGGATGGTCGAATGTAAGATTGGGGGCACTGGACGCGGGAGGAAGCGAGTTCTCGATCCCAATTAGGTCATTCTGGATCGGAAGTTGATCGGAGTAGTGTTATAATAGTTGATTGAACAAAGTGTATTTAGTTTTGTTATTTTATTTACAAAGTTTTACGAATAAATTAAAATAAACCAACACATGTTGATTACAAAACTTTGTTGGTAACTGGTTTTAATGGTCAAGACGGGTTTTTCATAGCACTTTACAAACGATCGACTAAAGACTGCTTAATTTCAACGACATGCTGTTGTATATAAACTAGGTATAAATTTTATAGTGACCTCACTTTGTAAAATGCAAACCAGTTTCTGCGAACGCTTGGAAATATGCGCATATGCATACAAACCTAGTGCCAAAAGCAATACAGGATTAGTAAATGTACATCTAGTTTTTAAAGAAATGCAAATCAGTTTCTAATTTAGGAATACTCCGTTTGTTTGTTTACTGATAAGATGGTTATAATAAGCCAACGCTTTTTTTATCCCGAAGGCACTTCAGTCACGGGGACTTATTGTACCTTGACTACACTTAACCTAACTTAAACTATTTAATACCTTAGAAAAAACCGAATTCGTGTCCAAACGTTCCGTGTTTATCTGTCGCCTTGGCTGCGAGCAGGGAAACAACTCGTCTACCCAGGCCCCTAATAACCAATGTTTACGCCAAAAAAGTTAACCTGATTGTTAATCGTGTTAGCAAATTAATATTAAATTAAATAAAATTGCATTAATTGTAGGAATAGTATTTTTGGACAAGTTTTTTCCCATTTATTGCATGCTCGTATAGTTGTCATTAAAGCTGTTTTCTAAATATTGTGGTGTTTTTAGGTAAGATTGAGGAAAATTAAGGTCCGAAGCGATCGAAAGGGTGACTTCTCAGACAGCTGTTGGTTGAAGTTGTAGATAATGCTTTTGCTTATGTAGTACTGTTGAGGTAGTACTCTTAATAATTGTAATTATTGTGTTATTATACCTGGTGTGCTTGCGAGCTCTCCAAGGTACAGCTCACAGAAAGTAGCTTGGCATCTGAGCACTGTAAGCGCAGTGAACAAGGGTGCTAAAAGAGTGGGGACCGCATTTACAATTCGTTTTCGCGGTGGTTGCATCGGTACACTCCCAGAAGTTCCGTTCTGCCAATTGCTTTCTGTTAGTTGAACTGTTGCTGTTGATTTTTTTAATTCTGTTGTTTTTGTTATTGAGGTTTTTGTTGTTATTGCGGGTGTTTTAGTTATTGCCATTGTTTTGTTATTGTTGTTAGTTGTGTGGATAAAATAAAATGGCTTTTATTAGCAAAGTAAAAATCAAAGTTATTAGTGGACAAAGTCGTGAAATTTTAAGCAATGTATTGCAATTTATGGAGGAAGAAGCGGCTACTGGAACTCCAATTATTAATTTAGCCAAGGTTAGTAATTAAATTTACAGAATACTCCCCAATGCAATGTTAGCGAAAATACGTATTTGTATAAGTGTAAAAAAAAATGTTCTAATTTGTTAGGTCGCGGAGCGTGTTGTAGCTGCAACGGGCGTAAGCAATAGAACGATTTCACGAATAAAAAAGGAAAGGAAAGATATAAACAACGGATCTAAAACTTCATTTTCTACGCCAAATAAGAAGCGAGGGAATATATCAACAAAAATAATGCTGGACGAAGCTGACCGATCTATATTGCGTACACAACTGTCATGTAACTGAGAAACAAGTTCCAACACTTTCCAGAATTCATAAAAAATTTTCAACTGATGTAGGTTATAAGGGGGGTTTGGATAGTTTACGCAAAGAGATGCGGAAAATTGGTTTTTATTGGCGAAAAACTAAAAATAACCGAAAAATTTTAATGGAGAAACAAGACATTAGACATCATCGCATCGAATTTTTGAAAAAAATGAGAACATTTAGACAAGAAGGGCGGCCAACAGCTAAAGTATGGAGATGCTATAAAAAATTTTCATATTTCATCATATTTTGTATTTTCTTCCATATTTAGGCAAAATTTTCATATTCTATGAAAATCGTCATATTTAGTTCATATTTTTATGAAAGTTATCATATTTTCTTCATATTTTCCTGATTTTTCTAATTGTCCTCATATTTTCGTGAATGTAGCATTAAACTATTAAGGAAATTAAATATTGTAGAAATTCAGTATTCATTCGTTGCAACATAAACTTGGTTTTACCAAAGATTTAAAAGATTATTGTAAGAGAATCGATATTTGTTGAATTTTGTATGTTCTTGTTTCATAAACAAAACCGCAATTTAAGCCTGTGTCGATGATGTCATTTTCTTTACTGTAGAAAACTTGTGGCTCCGATTGTACGCGCCAGATAAACGCCTAGTTCTATCTCTGTTTTGCGTACTGCGTCTCGCTCCCGGTTGTGCGCATTTCACGTGCCAAGCTACTTTCTGTGAGCTGTACCATATGTCAATGTTGCTCATCAGACAGATCTTACTTATTTGGTAGCGGTGCTGCAGTCCATATCGAACCTTGGCCTCCTCTAGCTTCTTTTGTCATTTGTTATTGTCCTCTGCTCATTTCTTCCAGTTGTTCATTCGTAGTATGGTATACTGCATCATTTCACCGTTTTGTTGGTCTGACCGTTCCGCTACTTCCTTATAGATTTTGTTCTTCCACCCATCTGCCAATCGCTCTTTCATTCATACGTCGCACGTGCCCTGGCCATCTTAGTCTTCCTAATCTTATTAATGTTACTATATCAATCTCTTTGATCTCTTGGTACAATTCGTGGTTCCACCTTTTCTCCACATATCTTCTTTAGTTGGTCCATAAATATTTCGCAGGATCTTCCTTTCAAATCTGCCATTAGATATAGATACCTACTACTTTAAAAAGTTAGTAGGTACATTATCTTGCCAAATAAATTTAATTTGCCAGCAGGGAAATATTTCCAGCATTTTTCGCCGCAACCGTCTCAAACTAAATGGATCTTCCAATATATTTGAGATATTATTGATTATTAATATTTGTCGTTTACCTAAATAAGAAGATTAATTAATTGTAATAACATAGAATAATCTAATAAAAACGTACTGGAAAGGTTTACTATATTTGAGTAGAGGACCTACAGCTTAACGTGGGCTTCGAACCACGGGAAGTGTAAACACTTCTACTCCAGAGAAGATTTACCAGGCAGAATACCTCCGCGGGTTTGCCATTGCCTTACGAGGGAGAACGGCCGTTAAAAATCCGATGTTCCGGTACTGGGAATCGAACCTAGGACCGTGAACGTAGAAGTCTAACGAGCTAACCTCCAGCTCACGGCCGCGTTAATGATAGGTGCGTATTTTTGATGGAGATAGAGATGTAGTTCAAAAATATGTTTAAATATTATTAGTTATCAAATATATACAGTAAAAACTATAACAAGAATTGTTCATAAAATAACCTTTCTTACATTCATTCATACTACCGTCCCCCGCCCCTGGTACCGCTTTCGCATTACTTCAGGGGGTGTGAGCATCCCTTATATACTATCCATTCATGCAACATGCACACTAAACTTAACTAAGTGAAATACGGTCGCCTCAGCCGGGGTTCGACCACGTGGCCGATCGGATCGCATTTCACTGTGACCACGCGTATTTGCACTGCCCCACCGACGTCCCTTTTCAAAATATAACCTAATATAACCTATAATAAGAAATGATCTTGACAAATATTTACAATATCGCACTTAACCTACGAAAATTATTGATTTTTAATAGAACAATAGAGCTTGTCAGTGATATATTGAATAACCGATTGTACTCGTTATCTAATCGTCTGAACTATTTTTACTTCAGAACATGTTTGGTTACTATGGAGCAATACATATTTCTACTTAGAATTTGAAAACTAATTTAGCATTTCAAAATTTAGTGACATTTGTACAAAACACGACAGAACAAAAAGGCTATATAAACGCGGCTATTTGAAAATATTTAACCTACTTCATGAATAAATTGAATCATTTTATAAGTAGTGACAAGATGTATCTAAAATACAATTCCCGATAATCTACCTCTTGAATAATAAGATTACAAATATCAGAGGAATATTATCTAGTAAGTTTTGCTTTCATTAGCAGATGCACGTAACATGATATGTTTAAAACTTAAGTAATGTGTGTACAGTTGTACAAAGAACTACAACAAAAGTGAGCACAATGCTAAATCAAGGAGACAATAGTAACCTTGGAGAAAACCTCAATACTTTGGAAAATCACTCTACAGGTTGGTATTTTTTTAAAACCATTATTATTCATTATTTCCATTAGTATTACTAAATAAAAATGGCATATAATAACATCCCGTCTCCCAGATTTTCACGATAACTAGTTAAGTGGAGATTTACCAATTAGGCTTGGAAAACAGTTTCATATACGTCTATACTTAATTGACGAACGCTGGAACAATAGATTTACAGTTGTTTTCCAAACCCATCTAATAAGCTTGTGAAAAATTATTTCCATTGCGAACTGTACTTACATAAATAGTTTTTTTCAAAGTCAGTGCTTTATTTGCTAGCGTTCTGATTCCACAGGCTATGGCCTACCGCGGAGACAGACGAGACTGAATATCTGTAATTTCACCATCATGAAGAAAATACTAGAAATTTTGGCTAAATTTATTTTCATCCTTTCTTCTTCTTCTTTCTTGGCACTTCAGCCCTTTACAGAGCCTTGACCTGCTCCACTACAGATTTCTACTCCTTTCTATCCTGGGCCTTGTTTTTCTATCTACTCACTCCTAACATCCTAATATCTTCGTCTATCTTCCTCCCATCTTTTTCTTGGCTGGCCCCTTCTTCGTAATTGCTGCATAGTTCCGATTCTATACAGACTTCCGACATTTCAATGTCGCAAATGCCATTTCATGTTCCTTTTTCTTTTGCTTTTATTGTCTTCTTTTATCCTCTCGGTTCTTCTGTAGTTTTGCTTCCGTAACTTTTAAGGTTTTACGGGGTGGAGTTGTTGGTCCCACGCTCAACCTCCTTATCGGAGGACCATTTTACTAGCTCTTACGTCTGCCCTGATCCTGCTTTCCACGATGGCCACCAGATCTCTAGCAGGGTTGCTCAGGTTGCCCAGGGTTCACCATATACTTACTAGGAGTTAGTAAGTTTATGGGGTTCACCACCTTTTCCTTTATGTAATATAAAGGCTGCTTGGAGGTGAAAGTCGGATTTGGGTAGAAGAGGCAATGGCCCGCTATCAGGAGGCAGCGTCCTGTAGATCGCATGCACTACCTCCTTTCCATCCTTTAAGCTTCGATAACATAGGCATTCAAATGGACCAATTCCAAAATTGTGTTCTGATCAGTCAATAGCATTTAAACCTTGTTAAGAAACCCTAAATACAAAATGTGAACATTGTAAAATACCGAAAGTTACAAAATGACTGATTACCCTGTAATCGAAGACATATTTTATAATTTTTTATTTACAACTGCATATTTACAATCTACTCAATAGTAATATAGAGTTGTAATCAATTTGGTTGTATGTGTTAAACATGAAGGAAGAAACCATCCAATGACGATGCTTTCGTTCTGCTTTTTGGGATGAAGTCAGTCGTCTTCATCTGATTGGATCAGGCCCTTAGGCTATTTTCTTTTAAATCATCTGATTTCTTGTGGCTCTTCTGATTTCTTGTGGCTCTTCTGACAGTTGTTGGATTAGGGTGTTTTTATGTCCTGTTAGGTTTTTGTGGGCTAAATTATGTATTTCTTCTGTTCAGTAAGGGATACGTAGGTCTCATGGAGCGTCTGATTGGTTATATACCAAGAGCCGTCGACTATAGCCCTCAAACATGTTGGACTGGAGCTTTGTAGGATTTTTTTTGTTCGATGGTTTTGTACAGCCCCACAGCTGAACACCATACGTCCAAACTGGTTTGATTATAATTTTGTAATGTCCAACTTTATTTTGTAATGAGAGTTCTGAACCTCTTCCAAGCAGCTAGTATAATTGCTTTCGTTTCATATTAATTTTTTTCTTTTTTGGATGTGAACTCTTCGTGTTAGTCATTGGTCCAGATGAAGACCCAGGTAGTCTTCTGTATTTGTGGGAATGGGGTTGTTATTCATATGCACTTGAGGGCTCCTATTGTGTCCGTTGGCGAATGTGACGTGTGTCACTTTGTTTTCGTTTACCGTTATCCCTATTTTCTCTGGTACGTATGTCTGTTACATACAGCAGATACAGGAACGGGCCAAGCACGCTACTCTGAGGAACGCTGTAGCGTCAATTTCAAAAATCATAGATTTGATCGGCTACCATATTTATGAAACGAGACTGGTATAAAATTAGACTTAAAATTGTTAAAGTACAAATAAACAATTAAACTGATATTTGTTATATTTGATCTTCAATGAAAGACGGTTGAACTTGAACTGAACTTTATTAACCTATGTTTCAACTGGAGACCACCAGTTGGTTATGCAACCAGGTTTACATGATAGCATTCATTTTACATATATAACATCTCCCTTATTATATAAAAAATTTAAATTTAATATCTATCCTTAACTTAACCTATCTCTATACATAGTCTCCATATTTACTTGGCTTTTTACTTATTCTACCACTTCGAGTGCACTTTGCGCTACCTTCACCACTGTCACTGCTTGTTGACGCTAACTGTTGCCTATCATTATTTACATCATTATTTTTATCTGTAGCGTCAGCATTGCTACTTACATTGTCTTCCTTATTTTCTAAGATCCTACTATAAACATATCTATTATTTTGTTCAGGAAGATCTATTATATTATCTGATGGTTGCTCTTTAGTAACCCTAATATAAAATTTGTTTCTAATAATACATCTTCCATCACTTTTTTGTATTTTATTTGTCCTATCTTTAATTTGTTCAATAATTTTACCTAATTGCCAAGTACTTTTAGGGCTTTGTTGGTATCTTACAAAAGTACCTACTTCTATGTCATCTCGTGACAGTACACCTTTCCTATCATAATAGTACTTACTTTTCCCTTGACTTTGATCAATTTTGTTATGGTATTTTTTATCATCAATCAAATCAGGTTTTAGTTTGATTTCAGATAGTGGCAAATTGTCCCTTAAGTACCTTGACATAAGAATTTGCGAGGGGGAGTACATATTATAAACAGGCGTGTTTCTGTAAGCAAGGAGTGCCAGGTAAATATCTTCATTATTCTCCACAGTTTTCTTAATAATGTTTTTCTATTTCGGTTTTATAAAGCCGTTCTAAAGGGGCCCATAGACTTCGGTTATTTTTGCCAGTTTTGCCCGAACGGGTAAAACTGTTCGGGTAAAACCGATAATATGTGGCTAAAATCTGTCCATCTTGCCCGCGGTTAAAAAATCTGTCGGAGCTTGAATTTTTACCCGCGCAGTTCGATAGTATCGTGCAAGTCTGTCAATGTATGGTGCATACCGTCTTGAACGAGTCGGTTTATTTCAGTGGTGTTCGTGTGTATTTAAAATACAATTGACGTGCTTTTGTCTTAATTATTATTAACTATGAGTGACTTGAGACAATATAATAAACAATTTATCGTAGAATTTATAGAACTTTACAGAAAATTCCCATGCCTGTGGAAAGTCAAGTCATCAGACTACATTGACCGAATAAAAAAAATAATGCATACGAGGAACTAGTAGTAGAAGTCTATGGGCCCCTTAAATAATTAAACCAATCGCCTGGTTCCATCTTTAATTCATTTAACAGGTTTACATGAGAAAACTGATTTCTTTTCAAAAGCCACTTCCTTGCCCATTTGGAACGGTTCTTTCTTTTTCATTTTACAGCTACCGCCGCCGCCACTGCTAATGCAAGTGTTCGAGTGTTCATCTCGAAAGTTTATCAAAAACTGCCGTGTAGGAACGCAATGAGTGGACACTGACGTTCATCGTTCTTGCACGAACAGTTTTACCCCTTCGGGTAAAACTGTGTGAAAAGAACGAAGTCTATGGGCCCCATAAGCGCACTGTTTTAGCTTAAAAACAGTACGTTGGAGGCCTATAATCGTACTGTTTTTAGTTTGTTTTTTTACGATGTTGGTAGTTCGATTTGAATTTGAAAGTTTGAAATGTCAGTTTCAGCCACCTGTCAGTGCTGCTATAAGTGTTTATAAAAATTCCCTAGTAATCGATTTGACGTAAAATTTTCTACATAAATTTATTTAAAATACTCTTAAACTTCTTCAATAGAAAAAATAGTATAAAGAACACGTTTCATAAGACCACTTGTCGCACTCGTCCGGTGAAAAACTCGACGCTTCGCGTCTCGTTTTTCAAACTTGGACTCGTGCGTTAAGGAAAGGCCTTATGAAACTAGTTCTTTAATATACTATTTTAATCGTTTGTATCGTTCTTTCTGACATTCCATTTGCTTGCTGGTGATGTGGAGATGCGAGTTTTTGTTGAAAATTCCACTGTTTTGCAAAATTTTGATATTCTTGGCTACTGAATTGTTTAGCACTGTCCGATACTACTATTCTCGGAATACCGTGTCTTGCAAAGAAAGATTTCATTTGATTGATTATATTCTGCGAAGTTAGGTTGTTACGAAGATTTACAATTTCTGGATATTTTGAGTAGTAGTCCACCATTATAAGAAATACTTGGCCATTGATTTCGTATAAATCTATCCCTACTTTTTGCCAGGGTTGTTTTATTATTTCATGAGGAACCATGGGTTCCTTCTTGTTGGAATTTGCATATTTGTTGCACATCTGGCATTTGTTCACCAAGTTTTCTATATGTAAATTAATATTAGGCCAATACACTGTGTTTTTGGCTCTCAAAATGCATTTGGTTATTCCGAAGTGACCTACATGGATGTCATTTAAAATTTTATTTCTCCAACTTGTTGGTATGATGATTCTTTGACCCATATAAAGTAGTTTGTTAGAGCTTTCTGTAATTTCTGCTTTTAATTTGTAATATGGTTTTAAGTTGCAGTTTAATTTATTTAAATTATTTGGCCATCCGTTTTTTATGTAATTCTTTACCATTCTTAGTTCTTCATCATTTTCTGTTGCTTGTCTTAATTGATTTAACTGTTCATCAGAGATATTTACATTTTTTTCAATAATACATACATGAGCCTCTAAATTAAGGTTATCCTCATAAGTTTCATCTAAATTGGCTCGTGAAAGTGTGTCCGCAATTATTAATTGTTTTCCCGGCTTGTAAATTACATTCAAATCAAATTTTTGTAGCGAGAGTAACATTCTTTGCAATCTTGCGGGAGTAGAATTTAAAGGTTTTTTAAATATTGGTATCAAAGGTTTATGATCAGTCTCGACAGTTACTCGATTTCCAAATATAAATTGATAAAATTTGTTGACACCAAAGCAGATTGCAAGCAATTCCTTCTCTATTTGTGCATAGTTTTGTTGTGTGATAGTCATTGCCTTTGAAGCATACGCACACGGTTTATTATCCTGTAATAGAGTTGCTCCCAGACCTGCATTTGATGCATCTACTGAAATTACTACGGGATTGTTTGGATCAAAATATTGTAAAATTGTATCTTTGCAAATTAGTGATTTTAGCTGTTCGAAAGCTTTTTGTTGTGGGTCACTCCAATCAAAAATGTTTTCTTGTTTTATTAGATCTCTAAGGGGCTTTGTTTTCTCCGATAAATTGGGTATGAATTTTCCCACATATGTAATAAATCCTAAGAATCTCTGAACATCCTTCTTGTTCTTTGGGATTTGCATGTTTTTTATAGCTTTTACTTTATCTTCATCTACACTAATACCATTTTTTGAAAATTTATACCCCAAATATTTTACTTCATCTAATCCAAATTTGCATTTTTGTAAATTAAATTTTATATTATTTTTTCTTGCAATTTCAAAGACTTTGGCTAATATCTGATCGTGTTCTTCTTTAGTTTTTCCATGTACAGTTGAAGTCCGTTATAGCGAATACCTATTATAACGAACATCCGCTTATAACGAACAAATTTTTAGGTCCCGGCAAAAATGTATTAAAATGCATGTAAATAAATGCGTTTACAACGAATCGTAGTAGAACGAACATTCGGTTTTAACGAACAACTTTTTACGCCCTTCCAAGCAATTATGTGCTAAAAATGACATCTACATCAAACATTTTCGGCCTTCTTGAAAATTGTTTGTTCAAAAATATTTTAAAAGATTATCTTTCTGTAAGGCATTGCAGATTTATGACCATGGGAAAGGAATTTACGTACCTAGTTTAGTATTTACACAATTAGAATAACATTCCTTTGCAGCCGAATAATAAGGCTTATGGATGACGCACAAACTATGAAGCTACCTGAATGCATTTTCTATGAAATATCATTATCACCTAGGATACGTCCAGCTGCATTTACTAAGCGGATTGTTTTAGAATTCAGTGCTACTGCGGTCGTTGAAATGGATTGCCGTAAAAGAAAGCAATTTTCGGTTGAGCAAAAAATTTCAATTTTTCGCGATCTGGAAAATGGGAAATCACAACGAGAAGTGTGTCGCGAGCAGGGACTGTCTCCATCAACATTATCAACAATGATAAAAAATAAAGAAGCGATCGTTACGGCCTTTGAGAACAACGTGTGTAAAAATAAAAGACTTCGCAAAGCTGCCCAACCGGAAGTTGAAGAAGCAGTTTTAAAATGGTTTGTGCTTCATCGAGGTCAGAATGTTGCAATATCTGGGAAAATGCTTCAAGAAAAAGCAACACAGTTTTCAGCGGAATTGGGTGCCGATTTTAAGTGTTCTGATGGATGGCTGAATTGTTTTAAGAAAGGACATAAGATATGTGCGGGGAAAATCAGTGGCGAAGCAAAAGATGTTTGTAGTGATACAATCAAACAGTGGCTTGAAAATGTGTGGCCCGAAATTCGTAAAGGTTATGAACCCGCGAACATTTTCAATGCCGATGAAACAGGATTGTTTTTTAGAATGACTCCAGATAAATCATTAAAATTTAAAAACGAAAAATGTGTTGGTGGTAAATTATCCAAGGAACGTATTACTGTGCTGGTTTATGCTAATATGACGGGAGAGGAAAAGCGTAAATTGCTAGTGATTGGTAAATCCGCGAATCCGCGCTGTTTTAAAAATGTAAAAAGTTTGCCCGTTAATTACATTGCAAATAGGCGAGCCTGGATGACATCCGAAATTTTCAAGAAGGAACTTCGCAGCTGGGATAGACAACTGCAAGCTGTAAAAAGAAAAATTTTGCTGCTAGTGGACAATTGCGCTGCACATCCACAAATGTTTAATTTACAAAACATTAAACTCGTGTTTCTTCCACCAAACACCACTTCTGTATTACAACCAATGGACCAAGGTGTCATTAGAAGTTTAAAGTCTCATTTTCGGAAACAGCTGGTTTTAAAAATTGTAGAAAATTTAAACCATGAAGTTCAAGAAAAGATTTCCCTTCTAGATGCCATAAGAATAGTAAACAAAGCCTGGTTACGAGTTGAAGCGTCAACCATTCGAAATGCTTTTCGCCACGGAGGACTACTACAATATGAATCAAAAGAATTTGAAGAAGACGATCTCCCTATTGCGCAATGGTTGAAATTACACCAAATACTAAATTTCGACAATGATACAGTTGAACAATATAACAGCGTGGACGATTTTCTAATAACTAGTGAAATTCCTTCCGATGGCGAAATTTTAGACTCCGTAAAAGAGCAAAATTGCAACAAAAACACAGAAAGTGACAACGACGAAGAATTAGAAAAGGACAACATAAACGAAATAAAAGTGCCTCAAATTTCGGAAGTGCAGGGATATTTAAAGTTGATAGCAGCATTTTTTGAATCTCAAGAAGAAACCAGCGAAAGTGACTTTAGGAATCTAGCGTATGTAGAGCAATCAGTAGAAAATATAAAACTGAAAAATTAAGCAAACAAACTAGAATTACTGATTACATGTGCTTTGAAAATCCAAAATTGTAGTTTTGCTTATTACATTATGTATATGTATACATATATTATATGTTACTATGTATTTTACTGTATATATACCATGCCATCATTATGTTGTGTACATTTTTGGACATTTTTAATAAATGGGTATGTAATTGGGCTTATTTTTTTTAATTGTTTATAACGAACTTCGGCTATAACGAACATAAAATGTTGGTCCCTTGAAATTCGTTATAACGGACTTCAACTGTATTTATTTATTGCCTAGTTTCATTTTCAACGAAGTAAGGCACAAAACAATTAATATCTTGTTAAGGGTTTGTTGATTTGCAGAGGAGGTGTTGGAAAAAAGAAATAAGATCCTCGATGAAGCCGATGTGGAGGAGGAAAAGAGAGATTTAATAACGCGCGAAATTGGAAAGTTCCGAGAAATAATGAAGGTGAGACGGTTAATTCTTAAGTCTTCGATTTTGCATTGTCATGGGAGAGAAATAGTTTTTAAAAAATTTGCCTTTTGATTGTATTAAACCAGTGTTTCATTTGCAAATATAATTTTGTTTCTCATCAAGATCTAGAGAGTTCGCGTTTAAAATTGACAAGTTAAGGTTTTGTTTCCTTTGGTCAGTTGTTCAATTGGTTTCGTCATTTTTGAAATTGTTTCTTTTCCTCATGCAGAAACAAAACGATATTAGGGTACATTAAATTAAGATAGATTAGGGTATTAGCTTTGAGGGTGGTAATACCATAATTCAAAACCACTAGGATATGGCATCGGCGCAGTCCAACCTTTGTACATCGTGCGGCGCCGCCGGTGAGTAATGTGACACCAGTTCTCTCCACTTGTGCCTCGATTTGGGCCGTACTTGCATCGACTCTGTAGTTAAGATGATAAGTTGTTTCACTACTGTGACCTGACGGTTCGATGCAAATCCGACCCAGATCCTTAAATATATTCCATTTCTTTTTTTTTATTCTTTTTGTGAAATAACATAACTTGCTATTAAGTTTACGTACATACATAGATTGCTTCCGTAGACGTACTGACCTACGTCATTAGACACTTCAACTCTGACATTGGTTGGGAAAGTAGTGCGAGTTGAGTGCTTGTATGAGCAAATGAAGCTTAGAAGAGGGAATCGACCCGTTAATCTGTTATTATACACACGTGTGTGTGTCATTGTTCGCCTCTGCCAAGCTTCATTTTGCAACTGTGTCACTTTTGCTTTGTGCATTCTTTTCATTGTGTCTTTTCACTATATGTAGCAACTTATGTCATTTCGACGTGATGATCTATAGTTTTCTGTGATTTGCTAGAACAACTGTGAATACAATTTAGTTAAGTACGCGCCGCGGATCGTATTTGTAAGTTACGATTCGTGGTCTAAATGATATTTTCGACGATTTTGGAGTCTACGGGCGGGATCGCGCTGGCTTGGACCTTCGCCTCCTTTGGCTAGAGTAAGTTACTAAATAAAGTACATGTACGATAGCTTAGTACTTTTTTACGTGTTTGGAAAGATCGTTTAAAGACGCAGTTGCGGGCCAATTGTTGTGTATCCCGTTGGCGTCGTCTTTAAGTGATGTTCCCGAACACATTTCTCTGAATAGGCACGATTTGCATGTAGCCACCATCTTCATAATGTTAACTATTATACAATTATGTTTAACAATAAATTTTGTACAGGCTGTGTTTTAACATCTACAAAAAATAAAAAGGAAAACGTGCATTACACGTTCCTTTAGGCTTCTGTAATTGTATAAGTTTACAAAGTTAATGAAAGTAACCTAAAATATATATCTACAACATTACAGTGTGTTATGATCGCCTGCGTAAAGCGTTCTCTTTTCTCAACAGTTGATTAGGGAACGTTAGTAGTTGTTGTATCATCCGAGTCGTGAGTGGTATGAAAATGAATTTATTATTTATCCCTCGGAAATTTGTTTGACGCCGGTAACACTCCTTTGTTTCCTTCTAGAAACAAGAGGAGGAAAAAGAGGTGAGTCGGCGCAAGGAGAAGGAGAGACGCGATCCTCGCTCTGCCACGCGCTCCCCCACGCCTCGCCGGAAGGAGAAAGAGGAAAAGAAAAGGCGGCGATCCCGATCTCGGTAAGCATTTGAAATGTTGTTCATCTACTCAGCAACAGTTTACAAACAGTGACACCATTAAAGATACTTACCTGAATTCGCGTACTGTTCGTTTTTATGTAAGGACGCCAACGAGCAACAGTTTGCGAACATCTCGCTGCAAGTTCGTGTTTGTAGTGGTAACTTTAAAGGGAATGATAGGAACAGAAAATAAACTAGCAGCGTGGACGTACAGCCCGTCAGAGGACATGTTTCACTTGAGTTCAGGGTGCGCAGTGGCAAATTTCTGTTATCAGTACCGGAGCGCATTTACACCTAAACGTCGAGCAGTGCAGATCTAGTACACTCCGTCAAAAAGTACGCGTTAGTTGTAGTGTTGTAGTGAGCATTGCTTAATAACTTGGTGTACTGAGTGTACTTCGACAAAGTGGAGAACCGAATGCCGTCTCACTTCTTCTTCTACACATCCCAAGTGAAACTTGTCGTTTGACGGGCTGTAGTTTATATGTAGGGTTGATAGTTACAGATTGCGTTGCCATTTAAGGGAACCCTAAACCGATCTGGGAATTCAAAATCAAGTGTAACCTGTATTCAGTTGTCCCAGCCTCTCCCACGCCTTAGGGCCGGCCACCTGAATGTTGAAAAGTGAACTGCAGCCAATGTATAAGTAAAATATAAAAATCGGTTAAAGAACCTTGGTTTGTTCCGGTTGTGCGTATTATGTTAAAGGATAAAGATCGTAGTTTGTACAGCTGAAACCCTGGCGGCGGATTACGCACAAGTAAAGTGGCTTAAGTAGGCACCGAGTACTTTCTAAATTTGAAGCCGAGTAGGTCGATTTATAATAAGGTGAAATAAATTCACTAAATTAAGTCCAAACATATCTTACACGTAGTTTGCTTTTAACTTATTTTTGCACTACAATTTTAGTTATTCGTTCCTATCTATTTTATCTGTTAATGTAACATGAATTTTGATTATAAAATGAATTTTAGTGACAATTTGGTTGATTCTCTTACTAGACACAATCATACAAATAATGTATTGCAATTTTGCCTTGCTTGCTGCCCCTAGCAAAATTCCATAATGGTCCACACTGGCATTTTTTCTTTTAATAACCACTTTAATGTATACAAAATATGTAAAACTTTGATACATCCATTGCCATCAAAATATTTAGGACACCTAAATATGTAAATACGGCAACTAAGTTGCTGCCTTAAGTAGGAATTGGACGAACTTGAACTAGTTAAAATATCTTAGCTGAGGAATACCTCTGGAAATAAGTTCTTTACCAAATCAACAATTGCAGTCGAATAACTTTGAACTTTAATCGTTGACTTGATGAAGAAGTTATCGCCAGAGGTATTCCTCAGCCAAGATATTTTAATTAGTTCAAGTTCCTACTGAAGATGGCAGCTTCATCATCATCATCAGTCCTTTGAGTCCCGAACAACTACAGGGCGCCTTCACAGGCGTTTCAAGACAGTTCGAATAAATTAGTCCAAGGTTGTCAGTCTTGCACTAATGTATTAGTTCACTATTTCACTTTCGGTTTGGTTTGGTTTAATTTAATTTTTCTTTTCTTGAATTTTTACACATTCTTTTTAACACATTTACAAAATTAATAAGTTTTAACGGGTTACGAACATAACAAACTTGATGTGCTTAATCTTCTACAATATCTCCGGCATTCGCGCACAACTTATTGACGAGAGTTTTCCAGGTGTCTTTATTTTGGGCTGCTTGCTTTACTTGGTTCCATGTTACATTTATCTCCTTACATTCTTTCAATACATTTCTCTTCCATGTCAAGTTTGGTCTGCCCTGCTTCCTTTTTCCTTTTACCGTGTACTCGAGAGCTTGTCTTATTATGTCCGAGATTGGTTTCCTTAAGGTGTGCCCGATCCAGCTCCATCGGCGTCTCTTTATACTTAAATGGATGGGTTCTTGTCCCTTAATGTTCCACAAATCTGTGTTGGATATTACAGTAGGCCAGTATATTTTCAGTATTTTCCTTATGCATTTATTGATGAAGGTTTGAATTTCTTTTGTTTGTTGCTGGTTTAAAGCCCATGATTCGGATCCATATATAAGTACGCTGATTATATTTGTATTGAAGATTCGGATCTTGGTATTTCTTGACAGTTCGTTTGATGTCCATGTTTTTTGTAACATTTTAAAGGAGGATTGTGCTTTACCAATTCTCACTTTGACGTCTGCTTGACAACCCCCCTTTCCCTCTAATGTGCTTCCGAGATAGTTGAAACTTTGGGCATTGTGTAGTTTTTCTCCATTTAGTACTAGGTGACTAGAATCTTTATTGTCCGTCGTTAATGTATTTGTCTTTTTAATATTTATGTTTAACCCGGTTTTTGCTGCATTTTGCATTAATAAGTTTAGTTTGTTCTGGAGACGCTCACTTTTCTCTGTTACAAGGCAAACATCATCAGCGTATTCAAGATCTTTAAGTTTTTTGTCGAATCTCCATGTTAGGCCTCTTCTATTATCCACTGATTTTGCCATTATCCAATCTACTACTAATAGGAATAGTAGGGGGGACAGTATGCATCCTTGTCTGACCCCCGTTTCAATTGCAATACTCTCCGATATCAGCCCGTTATGCATTATACGTGCACGGTAGTTCTCGTATAGCATTTTAATCATTCTGATAAATTTATTGGGTATCCCATAATTTTTTAAAATTTCCCACATTATGGTTCTGTCTACTTTGTCGAATGCTTTGGTGAAATCTACAAAGCCTAAGAATATGTCCTTTTGCCATTCATTGCTTTCATCAATTATAATTCTTAGTGTACTGATATGATCTATACATGCTTTTCGAGGTCTGAATCCTGCTTGATTTTCCCTCAGCTGGGCCAGTGTCTCTTCTTTTAATCTTTCTAGTATAATTCTTGACAGGATTTTGCTTGTTGTATTGAGAATTGTAATGGCTCTCCAGTTATCACAGTTAGTTCTGTCTCCCTTTTTCGGAATTTTAATGATTAGGCCTATTGCCCATTCATCGGGGATTTCTTCCTCCTCCCATATTTTATTAATCATTTGATGTAGCATCTTGATATTTGCTTGCGATCCTGTTTTTAACAATTCTCCTGGTATGTCATCGAGACCCGCCGCTTTATTTGATTTTAGTAGTTTTAATGCTTTTTCAATTTCTTCTTTGGAGATCATATTTGTGTTTAGGTTAAGTTCTTCTCTTACTATACCCTCGCTCACTATATTGGTATTGTTGGTAATTATGACTTCCTTGGTATAAATTTCTTGGAAATATTCCATCCATCTGTTAATGATGTCTTCTTGCACTTTCAGTACTGTTCCCATTTTGTTTTTAATGTTGCCTGATGTAATCGTTCTCGTTTTTGCCATTTTCTTGTTATGTTATATAGGGTCTTCATGTTATATTTCCTTGCTGCTATCTCTGCTTCTGTTAGTAATTCTTCTTGCTGTTTCTTTTTATCATTTTTTGCACTTTTATTTATTTGTTTTTTAACATTCCAGTAGTTTTGTTCCAGTTCATTTTTCTTGTCTTGTGTTTTTGCTGCTAGCATTTTCTGTTTTATTTTGTTTCTTTCTTCTATTAGCTTCTTTGTATCTATAGTAATCCACGGTTTATCATTTCCTTTCTTTGTTCCGATTATTTCTTTGGCTGTTCTGTTTAGTATGTCTTTGTAGCAACTCCACATTTCTTGTATATTTAAGTTTTCAAAACTTAGTACTTGATTAAAATTTTCTTCCAGTTTTTTACTGTAAGCTTCTTTTACCTCTTCATCTTTCAGTAACTGTGTATTATATTTTACTCTTCTCTGTATTGCTTGGTACTTTGCTCTAATTTTAATTTTTATCTTTGCTCTCATTAAAAAGTGAGCCGATCCTACATCCGCCCTTCGCATCGCTCTTACATCAAGTAGGCAATTTTTAAATCTCTTATCAATTGTTATGTGATCTATCTGATTTTGTGGGTTTCCGCCCGGTCCAATCCAGGTAACTTTATGGATTTGTTTATGCGGGAATATACTTCCTCCGATCACTAGGTTATTCGTGTTACAAAAATCTATAAACAATTTACCGTTTTCATTTACTTTGCCTATACCTTCTTTCCCCATTACTTCTTCCCTTCCTTCATTTACGTTCCCAATTTTGGCAAGTCCCCCATGAACATGATTATGTCTCGTTTATGTCTGTGACGTATTTTATCATGTATTGTTTGTATCTCCTCGTAGAACTTCTCTTTTTCTGTGGAGTTGGAGGTGTCGGTTGGCGCATAGATATTAATTATTGAGATATTGAAAAATTTAGCTTTAAATCTCGCAGTAATTATTCTTTCGGAGCACGCCTCCCATTGTAATAAAGCTTTTTTTGCTTCCCTGCTTACCATAAAAGCGACACCCTGTTCGTGTGTGGCGTCGTTTCCATCTTTTCCGGAAAATAAAATTGTTATCCCATTTTCTGTTTGAGTTTCCCCGCTCCCTAACCATCTCACTTCGCTTAGTCCTAGGATCTGTATTTTGTATTTGATCATTTGGTGAGCAATTTGGGTTGTTTTTCCTCTCGCGTGCATTGTTCTGACGTTCCAGCAGCCGATAAGGGTTGTTGATTTAGTATTGACTAATACTTGGTTGTGTTTATTTGTGTCTCTATTTTCGTTTTCCTTTTGCGTAGCCAAAGTCATCCTCATTTCCAGTCCTTTTTTATCCATAATTAATTTTTTGAAGAGCAGTCCGTTTTCGTTATTTTAAGCAGCTTCTCACTTAGTGTTTCATCCTGCTTATTTCCTGGTGATCTTTGACTTAGTGTTCTGCCTTTTTTTATATGCCTCGTCTCATGTTGTTGATTTTCCTGCGTTGTGGAGGGTCTCTCGTTTTCCTTGAGTATTTGTTCCAGTTGCTGCTTGTTTCCTTTTCAGCATCCACTTCAGCTACTTTTGTTACTCTTTTACTGAAGTCTTGTATTCCTATTGCCTTTAATTGTTCAAGAGAATACAATTCTCCATTTACTATTAATTTATTGTATCGGATCGTTACAAGGTTTCCTTTTGATTAAATCACTTTTTTTAATTGGACCAATTCCTTTCTGAGCAAGATGGCAGCTTAGTTGCCGAAATACATATTTAGGTAGTCTACTATAAATATCGTTGTGGTAAGAGGTTTTCCAAAGATTTATATACTTGAACCATTGTCTCCGTTCAGTTCCAACTACTTTGATGTCACAGTCTACAAATTTTTGGTAACGTGCTTTGCATTTAGGTTATTTCGTATGAATCTGTTACATTATATCATCATAATCGTGGTCCTCCTTTGAACCGCTTGCACAGTGTGTGCGGTGTGGGGCAAAGCTAAGCTAGCTTGTGCTATGCACAAAAGATCTGTTACAAATTTGAATATTGATTAGGTTCTTTTCATTTTTTGCGGTTATTTCCGGATTATTGTTGGGCTTCTTCAACGAAAAGTTAAGGAAATGCAACAGGAACAAACTCCTGTTTGTCTGGCTTGGAGCTGTCATTTTGCTTAACTGTCATTGTGTGCACACATTTGACATACGATCTCATTTACTTTTACCGGGATTTTTCGTTAAGAAGCCCATGGGCTTGTATTTGGTTTTTGCATTTTTAAGGTTCTCATGTTGTCCCTGAATAGAAGCCCACGGGCTTTTTAACGTAAATAGGTTTATTTTGAAATAATATTTATTTGAATAATGAAAGGTTATTTTTATTTTAAATATTGCAACAATAGAACGGTATGAAATTAAAAATATTTTTTGTGCAATTGTACGCGAAGTAACAACTTCGCGTACGCCATGCAGGCCGCAAAATTCAATTTCGCGGCCGTTGTCATAGCGACTAAATGTCACTTATATATTTATTTTGACACATGAGAATGGACAGTTTTAGAAATTATTTATTATTTATCTCATTTCCATGGTAACATGAAAGCCGACCGTCTTTCTATTTACGACGAAAATTATAATTTTTAAAATTTCATCAATAATTATTGAGGATTCTACACAATTGCACGAAAAATTTTGTGTACACTGCGGCTGCGTCATTCTTTAACGTCCTCGAGGTTGCTTTGCCTCGGCCGCAAGCGGCCTCGGCGGCAATCTTCCTCTCGGTACGTTAAAGAATGATTTCGCGGCCTAAGCATACAAATAACTATTATTTTAGTAATTTTCATTCAGAACCTGTTTTATCAGAGCAATCCAAGTTAGTAGTGGAAGAATGATTGTTTTTGTCTTCATCCAATTCCATTAATCCTTCATCACTTCCATCACTAGCAGCCAGATCATCAGATTAAAATTCAAGTCCATGGTTGATTTCAAGGATAATTCGCAATTTTTGGTTTAATACATTGGTCGCTACTGCTTGTCCATTTGCAGCAATGCCGCAACATTCAAATGCTCTTTGAATTGATTTTGATTGGATTGTATTACAGGCAGAAATATCCATTTCAACAATTTTTGGTAAGATGGTCTTTTTCTCTATCCTTTTGGTGTAAATTCAGCAGTTTCTTCTCTTACCCAATTCTCCCATTCCTTTCTCATTGCAGCTTTGAAACTGGAATTTATGGCACCATCTTGGGGCTGCGTTGTCTTTCCCGGAATTATTACTGCCTTTGAGCCATATTTTTTAAAAAGATATTTCAAAACTAAAAACTTATTTCTTGAGTTCCATAAGAATCCCAAATAATTACACTGATGGAGTGTTAGGTACTAAAATAAGATCCTCTCTTGCAGAAAACAGTCTTCCGTAGATTTGTGTCCATTGATCTGCTTTTGTTTACAGCAACAACTGCTTTATCACTAGGGACTGTTACTTTGGGAATTTTCTTTGAGCCACGAAAAGTAATCATGCGTTCATCCAATGATATTGGCAAACAGACAATGTATCAATTTTTTTCTGAACCCCGTATCTGCACCATCAACATGTTTGCTCCCAGCAAAGTGAAGAGTGCAATCTCTTGCTATGTCAAAGTAACATGGAGTTTCATTCATATTAAAAACACGATCACTCGTCATTCCTGCTGTAGCATTATTTACTTGAGTTAAGTATTGCTTTACTTGTTCCTGCGTTTCCTTTGTATCGCGATTACCCAGTTGTCCATGATGAGTTATTTTACGTGATCTAATCCGATGTCTCTTGGTTCATCCAAATCCAATCCAAAACTTGTTGCTTGCTTTAAAATCAGGTGGTATTTTAAGACCAAATTCTGGTGAAAAAATGTAGTTTTGCAATGTGTTATGCGTAACTGATCGGTGGTTATTACATTTCTTTTTTAAAAACTCAAATAGTTTTGCTCAATTTCGGGATAAAACGCCTTCCTTCCGGCGCCCTCAAAGTGTTTGTGTTTACGTTTTTTAACCAGCTTCAATAATTCTGCTTCCTGTTGCAACCAACGGCGAAGATTTTTCCTGTTAATGCCTGTTTGACTTTCCCCCGCTTTTGTGCCAAAAGTTTTTCCTGGATAGTATACCATTTTCGTTTACTAGACTTTTTATTTTCCATTTTTAGAGTAAAATATACTGACGATCAAAGACATGAATACGTAGCTCACATCTACTGCAATGACATCTCGGGCCAACGATATCTGTCACCAAGCGCAGAGCGCCGATATGTGTTACGAGAAAGCGCGTTATTATTTCTCCCCAAATAAAGGCCCACAGGCTTCTATTTGGAAAACAAAATCCAAATATAGGCCCAGATGGGCACGAACTTGCGATGAACTGTCCGCGAACTCGTTTTGTTTGCTGGCTGCGCACGAGTTGTTACTTTCTGTTGTCCTTATATTAAAGCGAACACTTTGTAAACTGTTTGTGAACATTTGCCTTATTAGACACCCAAGAAGCGCGCCGTTTAATCAACAATCTGTTTATTTAGATCAAGAGATGACCGAAGCAAAGAGCGGGAACGAGAGAGAGAAAGGGAGCGGGAGCGAGAAAGAGAAAGGGAACGGGAGCGAGAGCGCGAAAGGGAAAGAGAGCGCGAACGTGAACGGGAACTCAGGGATCGAGAGCGCGAAAGGGAGCGGGAGAGGGATAGAGACAGAGACAGAGACAGAGATCGCGAGCGCGAACGTGATCGAGAAAGAGATAGAGACCGTGAGCAGAACAAAAGCACAAAGGAGCTGCTTAGGGAAAAGGAAATGGAAGAGGAGGTGAAGGAAAAAAAGAAGGCGGAAAGGCGGGCGCGAGAGAAAGAAGCCGCCTACCAGGAACGATTGAGGGCTTGGGAAACCCGAGAAAGGAGGAAAGCCAAGGAATACGAGAAAGAAAGGGAGAAAGATAGGCTCAAGGAGGAAGAACGCGAACGAGACGCAAAGCGACTCAAGGAGTTCCTCGAGGACTATGACGACGAACGGGATGACGTCAAGTTTTACAAGTTAGTATTGCTAGTATGGAAGTTTATCTTTTTTGTAATGAAATTTGTTGTGCAGGGGCAGTCAGTTGCAGAAACGATTAACAGATCGGGTGAAAGAAGC
The DNA here is from genome assembly GCA_014611495.1 of Limonius californicus. NCBI lineage: Eukaryota > Metazoa > Arthropoda > Insecta > Coleoptera > Elateridae > Limonius > Limonius californicus. The sequence goes on along the minus strand of JABXWE010103443.1, from coordinate 2,496 downwards.
AGAGGCTGACGGCCGAGATAGGCAAAAGGAAAAGGAAGAAATAGAAGAACTGAAGGCTAAAATATTCTCGAGTGGTCATGAAGATCCAAATGCAGAATTTGAACGGGTATGTTTTGGTTTTGCATTTCACATTTTAAAGGAAATTATAAATGTAACTATTGCTTATGCTCTTCTTTGTTGTCTTCACACTTCAGGTAGATTGTAGTCCATTTTGCCGAAACTCCCCAAATTAGTTATACTGTACAGATATTTTATTTGAAACTGGTATCAGTAAGTAATTGAATAAGTTGAAATAGAATTAATATTTTTAGAAGGACATTCCTTTGCTTTGCTTCACGGGCACATTTACCAATTCAAAAGAAAGCTAAACTTTCCAGGTATGTTCAGATATCCTTGAGTTTTTTATCGCCCGTACCATTTCTTGATTTGTATTTGAGAACGCCATCTATCTAAAAATGGCTGAACTGTTGCTTCTATGGTACAGGTTCTGTTCATCGCTATTCTTAAAAATGGATACGAAAATAATACAAAAAGCTTTATTACTCTATGGATAGTTTTTTGTAAATTGTGTTTTCTTATTGAACACTCAATATTCTTTTCCTCAAAAAGTTTGGGGTTGGACCAGCCACAGCTTTGTATTCTTAAAGTTAGAAATTCGCAAAATCGATAGATACAAGAAAAATATTGAGTATTACAAGCGTTTTCTATGCTTAATTAAAACGTATTTCTACCGCAGCCACAACTGATTCTTTACTCCTGAGGCTGCTCTGTTAAGGCATGTGGTTTTTTAAGTTGTAGAGTTTTTTTTGCATTCAGCATCAAACCACCCCTTCAATGCTTTGTTTCTCTTTATACCCACTGGGATGTGGTTGACCATTTCATTTTTTATAGTTGTGGGAAAATGTGTGTTACAGAACATCGAGGTGGCTAGTTACAAAGTCATTTATATATGGGACAGCTTATTACCCCAGGTTTTGGGGATTTTGAAAATCCTGAAAGAGCGTACAATAACTAACACGTAAAAGTACAAATCTTGAAATTTCCAAAGAGCCTTCAACAATTAATACTATTTTTAACCCCTAAAAGAGTTCTTAAACTTTACAGTTTCTACAGATTTAACATCAATGCTATATGTACGACGTCATAACCTCTTTTCTGGGTATGACCGTTATTGCCTTTGGTCTATTGGCAGTACCATGTGATTTTATTGTAACATAACCTACAATTACCTGATTCTCTCAAACTTACTGCTAAGTTTCCGAATTTATTATTTTTGTATTTGGCTGTGCCACTTTAAGTTATACCAACCCTACCAAAACGATTTTCTTAACAATTAACTCCAAAGTGTACCATGCGTTTTACTCTCTTCTGTACATAGTAATAGAATGATATGAGAAACAACAAATATAACTGTTTGGACCAGAAAATCTTTTTCATTTAACTTAACATTCTTGAAGAACCTTTCTCGTCCCACTTCTGGGCACTGGCTTCTTCTCTGCCGCCTGTTTCTCGTCGCGCTAAGGTGGAAGCACGGGGTACCTGCAGTTTAACATCAAATCCAAATGAGAGAAATTTCAGAGATTTTTATGGCGTTAAGACCCCGCCATTCGGATTGGGAAATCGTGTATGATGGATTACAGTACAAGATTTTTTCATGCTGGTTGTCAAATTTCGAGCGTTTTTCCCCCATAAACATGTAGTTTTTTTTACTTTAAATAAATATACAGTGAAAGCCCTCTAAATGGACACTCTCTTAAGCAGACACCTCTATTAAGCGGACTTTTTTCTGGGCACCGTCCTGAACCAACGTACTTTAAATGCAAGAACATCTCAGTTAACCAGACGCGGACACTGATATTCAGACAATTGTGAGGCATTCCCCTCTTTTAAGCAGACAATATATTGGTATCGTGTTCTTAAAAGCCACAGAACTAGGGAAGTTACCGGGTTTTATATACAGAGCACGGGACTTTTTATGAATATCGTTTCCAGTGCTATGAAACTAGAAGAATTACCGATTCTCATATGCGCCCTGTGTTTTCCAATTTTAATCATCAGTTGTGTATTGAATTTTACAAGTGACAGAAGCGTTTTTCAATAGTTATTTTTATAACAAGTGCCGAAAACAATTCATTACATACAAGTGCAGAATTTGAAATCTGCACGAGTATATGGAATTGTTTTCGGCACGTGATATAAACAACATTTTACCTACAACTGTTCACTGAAAAAATTATTATAATGTGATTAAAATTCATAAAAAATTGATACTGTCGCGTCAAATCGTCATTTTACGACGTTGCTAGGGTTTGTTGATTGCTTCATTGTTCTTGGGCGCCATTAAAGAAACGCATTATTAATTCATTTCTGTAATTCAATTTGACATTTCTGTAAACAAAAAACACATGTGTTTTTTGGAAACCTCGAAAGCACAAGTGCGTTAAACGTCTCCTTCCCAACCGTTGTCAAGGCTATTTTAGTTACGTAATAATAATA